>JANSTP010017349.1:0-15315 GCA_025330745.1 Cladonema radiatum
CCTCTCCAAAATGGATACTTAGTTTATTATCTACAAACCAGTCACAAAGGTCAACAAAATCTTGTGTTAATGATTCCATAGCTAAAAAACTTTTGAAAATAAAGGAATTCAAGATTTTATCCTGTCTATAGTACACCTTTATTTACACTACAATCTCTGTAATTCGAACTTCCAAGGGACCTTAATATTTGCTCTAATTAAAGAAAGTTCAAGTTAGAGGATGGTGAATCTCTAATGTTGTGGTTTAATTTAGAAAGTATAATTTGTTCGCATAACAGAAAGATTAGAATAATAGAGATTCAAATTAGAGAGAGTCAACTGTAGTACATTGAGTGTACGTAACCCCAGTCCCATCTCAAAGTTTTAGGAAGTGGGAGGCAATGGGTCTTGTGAAGGTTGATCTTGGAAAGTCTTTGTCACACTATTTGTTACCCTTTCCCAAGCTAGATATAAAAAAATTTCGAGGTACCTAGCTGATTTTTTTTCCTCACCATTGAGTTGCAGAAAATTTGCTACTGGTATTTTTGCCACCAGAACTTCCGCTACCATAATTTAACACCTGTAATTTTGAAAAAATCATATTTTTTGTAGAATATCGGTAGGGAATGATTCTAGCTCACAAATTTAGTCTCCCGGAAAGTTATTGCCTTGGGTTGAGCTCACTATTTAAACTAGGTCTAGGAGTTTGATTTTACTCCTCTTCTCAAAGATAATCCAATCTAAACTTAGTTGAATCATTCTTCCCCTTATCCTTTCTATGATCCCGCCCCCTTGAACCGAAACTCTTAAACTATGCCAACTTTCATAGCCAAATAAATAAATATTCATCATTTTAGCTGATTTGTTGGGAACTAATTTCTTTCAAATTACCACTAATAACTGGGCCTCTATATGACTGCAAATTCCCAGAAAAGCAGGACTTTCAAAAAAGAATCTTCAAACAGACCTCTTATTGCATTTTGAAAAGGCTATACGGAACTTCAGTTTCGGATCTCCCTCTTCATCGATTGATTCCTACAATTAAATACAGGATTAAAAATTAAAACTTTGACATATAATGACTTATATAATGACTTATACCGCAAATCCTCTAATAAGCACCCGCGGCGTTTATTTAATTTTTGAGTTTAAGAGGGAGGTGTTTATTTAATTTTAATTTGAGAGGGGTGTTAATTAGAGAGGGCGTTAAAAAGAAGGGTGCACTTGTTAGAAGATTTACAGTAATAAAATTTTGACAATTTGACATATGTATTTTAATTTGATAGGATATTTTTATAAAGAGCTCTTATGAAAAAAAAAAATCTCTTCAAAGAGAGAAGAATCTTTGCTTACTACAACAACTAAGTGGCCATTTACACAAAAGTGAGGCGAAATTACATCCAGGACGAGAGAACAGTTTTGATCTGAGCTTGAGTCAAAATTATGCTCTAGTGCGGTGATCTGTGTTCCCGCTATCATTTTGTGTAGCCTGAAGTAAGTGCTTTTGGGTAGGAACCGGATCTTTTTAGCATGAAAAACGTCTAAAGGAGTTGTTTATTTGCTCAGCCATCTGTTCCATATCTTTTAAAAGTAGCCCATTCATAATAATCTTGGTTAAAGCTTTGTAAGCTTCTGAATCAGACTCAATCCACTCTTTACTTGCAATATATTCATCTGATAACGTGTCGTGCGCACACTCTTTATAAAACTCATTGCACGGAAATGAATGCCGGTTTGTGATATGGAATAGAATTGACGTAAACCATTCGACAAGTTCTTTTCCGTTTTTGTTTGATGTAATTATGGACCAATACAGGTGATTTATTATGGAAGGGGCCCACATTGCAAGAACTTTCGTTTCTAAATCGATATTGAAATCAAATCATTGCCTATTTCCACGCGATAAGAAAGAATTGTCAGTTAGGCTAGCACAAAACCTCTAAATCAACAATCCTCAGAAACTTACCCTTTTTATTTGAAACTCTCATTATTTTTTTCAATATACTTTTGGCTACATGCCATGCATCAAATTGATGGTTTATGTGGTTGAATCTATTGTCAGTCTTCATAAGTTTTTTAATGCCTGGATGTCTATCAGTCGATACAATCCGAACTGGCATATCGAATTTGTCAAGTATGGTTGTCAGACTTCGAATAAAACCTTCTTTTTCCATGGCAACAGAGCTTGTGACTTCCTACAGAGAAAATAAATGTATTTTAGCAAAATCAAAATTGCAAATTACGCCCTCATAAATCACCTGTCCCAAAATTGCCCCTAAATAACTCAACAGGTTATTGCTCCTCCACTCCTCCTCCCTCTCCGTAAAATTGCTACTCCCGGTACACTTCCTTGCTTAAGAACTACCCTTCACCCTAGCAGTTTTAAATTGAATTTCTGGTTTTCAAGTGGTCCGATTGTTATAAATTTTATCTTAGATCATTCCTTCATTTCTTATTAATTTATATACAAGAAGTGTTCTGAATGTAAGCAGAAAGTTCTTAGATATTTTCCAATAGCAACTTTTTCTTGGTCTCCAGACTAGGTCTCTCTGGTCTCTAGACTCCAGTCTCCAGTAATCTTAAATTCTTTATATAGGCAAAAGTTTTTTTTCGGTGACAATCATGGGCCATTTCTAGTTCATTCTTGAAATGCTCGATCTTAGAACGACATTGCTGACCAAAAACCATAAACATTAACTACTACTCCGGAATACCAATCTCGTAGGTCCGTAATCCTTAAAACCCTTTTTGTTGGAACGACTAGACTATTCTGGTATTTCAGATGCCATTGTTTTCTCACTTTGTGGCTCCAGAAACTAGTTTAGGAAAGTATTTTATCTGATGCCTTGGAAACAGAATAATAGAGATTTTTTTTACCTTTACATGTGCTTTTTTGAAATCAAGGATTTTATTTGTCTCGGAATCCAGCATAATAACAGTATTAAATGTCGCATTGTGACCAGGAGAGTCACACTGCCCATCGGCTGCTAGCTTTAAGTGATGACCTGACTGGCGTATTCCTGACACTTGTTCTTCTTGGTGTTTTTCCCACGCCCTGTTTACTCCAGGGAAGACGTAGTTTGCCCTATTGTTGTAAAATGCTGTTCTCTTGATAAAACGAAGATGCAAGAATCGACAAAATTTTTTCAGCTTATTGTAACTGATCCCTGCAAATTCGGCAGCAGCTGGAAGCAAAACATTCCCACAACCTCGAATGTTGCCAACGATCGGTTGCGAAGACCATCGGTATTTACAACCTGAAGACAAATGGTCACCAAATTTATTCGGGAAGATATCTTTATTATAACCAAACTTACTGCAAATTAAGAAAACGAACTTTGTACCTTTTTCTCAATGTAACAAAAAAGTCAGCGGACTACCAGTGTTTTTTAATTCTTCCTTGAAACAAATTGGGGAACCACACTCTTGGCAACGTTTTAGCAACTGAAGTAGTATTGTTTCATATACGATAAAACTTTGTTCCTCAGAGGGACTTTTTTTCTCTCCAGATAACGTAAAAAACGTTTCAGTGTCCATTACATTATGAGTATCATCATCGGTCAGGGACTCTTCATCTTCGCTATCAGGCTGATATTCAGAGCTAAATTGAAGTTTAGTTATTTACTTTTACTAATTATCGTGAATTAATCTTTAAACACTTTGAGTTTGATTTACCAACTACACTGGATATAGTAGAGGTTTTGCAGAAAACCTTAGGAAAATAGATTCTAGATAGTCTTTCTTATTACCCTGAATCTGAAGGATCGTCCATAAAACTACTTTTAACCTCTTCATGAAAACTTTCCATATGCGACGATGCGGTAGAAATTTCTTTGAAAATACTCCCTTCTGGGGGCATTGTTACCTTTGGTAAGGTGCATGTGAAACCAAGCACATTAAAGAACCTATAAACATAAGATTTTTAGTTTGTGCACTTTTTCATAAGCAATCAGTTTATAAGTAACTATACCAAAAATTAATGACCAACTTCTTGATAAGAAGCAACTTTGAAAATTTTTTGAATAAATCCACAGCTTCTCAAAAGCATTTCGATAGAAGTTTGCTACTATTAGAAATGTTTTGCTAAATTTATACTTCTTCTTTTTCCATTGAATTGTTAGGACAAAAGATTTTGCGTGAAAATCCTTACATCTTTAACACAGTGTTATATATTTATTACGTAACTGCTAAGCAACTGTTAAGCAACTCTGCAGTCTAAATTTCATCAGAAGAAAAGCAATTTAGAGGATTGACCATACCGTTGAAAAAAAGCTTAAAGTTACATTCCCACAAGTTTTTATATTGCATATAGTCAAAGCACTAATTAACAGATACTTTAACAGGCAAACAGCTCTAAACGGACAAATTATTTTTCACTGACAAAACGCTTTTCGTTGATTTGACGTTCCAAAAGGCGGACATCGTTAATTAACGGACAAAAATTTCTCCCCCAACGGTGTCCGCTAATTAGAGATTTGACTGTATATCAAAAGAGATTTTTATTTTGAGTAACCACTGAAAATTTCGCATTAAAATTCCTTCTCCTTACGGAGTTATGCGCCCTCAAAGTTGTCAAAAATGGCCCCCTTTTTGTTTGTTTACATTCACGAATGAATGGACTTTCTGTATATTTTCTTCTCTTTCGAAAACATCAAATGTTTGAATCTCAAGAATAAACAGGAAATTTTCTATCAAATTTTCAGAGTATGCTCAAAATTCACATTTCTATCGAATGAGAAAATAAAATTTTCTGCGGGAATGTACCTTTAAAAGACAATATTGGTGGCTATTGATTCCAAAATTTCTGACAATTTCCCGAAACTCATGTGACCATTCCCATGCAATCAATCATGCAACTCATGCCTAGCAATAATATTGATATTGTAAACAATAAAACTATCAACCTTTGAAGCTCTTCCATCAAGTAAAAGTTGAAGTATGAGCCCGGCGGAAATATACTATGGGCATATTCTTGCGATGTATCAGATTTCTCGTCATCAGAATCATCGGAGGAATGATAATCGTCAGAACTATCTAAATTCTCGAAAAAGGTGTGCTGGCAAATAGGCATGTGTAAAGCAGTTTCGAAAAAAAGTCCTCTGGGGGCTTAATACTGTAGGAGAGCTTAATGATTTGCGAAGGGAAGATTTGAAGTATGTGGAGAAAAGAATCCAACAGTGTTCGTTAAAAAAGTCGGCGAAAATAGTTGGCAAATATAAAAGCGAGATAATAAATGGCTAGCCACTAAGGCAAAAATTAGTCACTTTTTGCCAAGTAAGTCTCTAATTTTAGTTGTTTTAAGTTTGCTAGTGAAGGAAAAAGTTTGATCGGATACGAAAAGTCAGTTGTAATGAACAAAATTATCCTTTCTAAGATATTCCGTAACCAAAACCTGGGCACATTGTTTATTGGGAAAATGCAAGTTATTACCTTCAGTATAAAACTCAGAGTTATCTGTTTGAGTCATTCCATTCGACGTATATGTAACGGTTTGACTTGCAGTTGAAGTGTATTGACAACTTCCTCAGTTTGCATTTTCAGTGATTTTACATTTGCATCGCAATATTGTGTCCAACGGCTGTGTTGTTTTGAATTACTAATTATAATTACAGGATCGGTCTGTATTAATATGTTTCTTGTCCGCTCTTCAGCAGGAGGAAAAGGAAAGGAAGCACTATTAGAGATTTCATCGAAATCGTTTTCGGTTAGTGTGGCTGTAGAGCTCAAAGGTTTATCAATGCCGGTCTCGGTTCTCAGCAATGAATTCACGATCTGAGGAAAAGAAAACTATCATTTTTAAAAGGAGAAGATTAGCATTAGCGAATGAGGCCTTTGATATCACGAAAAGCAAGAAATGTAAGGCGCTTTCCATAAATAAAAAGAAAATGCATATAAATTCACACTATGGGCCATTCAGTTGGTTTACGATAACAGACAACAATAAAATATCATAATGTTACCTCCTTTTGACTTTTCGCGGACGCACACCACCTGCTTGAACTCTCTCTCTCCTGAGTTGCTTTTTATGCGAAAATAATGTTGGTATCGCACCCTTTACTAACTTTCGACCAACTCTATGTTGACCAGTGGTCAAAATAAGGAAAAATTATCCATCAGTCATTTTAAATTGGTCGCCAAAAAATATCTTTGAACATGGAATAAAATCAATGTTATTTTACTAAATATGAATTATTTCAGCATAAAATGATCTTATCATCTAGCACCAACATAATTATTTTAAATAAATATAAAGATTTCTTGATAATCAATATCAACCTATTGGACATTTTTAACTTTTTTGACATAAAGCTTAGGACATTATTTGATTTCCGTCGTACAATGTCCGATGTCCAACCACTATTTTGAACACTGATGTTGACCTAACATTTCACATCTTAGATCCCACGATTTGTCAAAGCATTCTTCTCTAAAATGGTTGGAACATATGTAAACCTTTTTCGGCAAGTTATCTGGTTTTCTACCAAGATTTTCCAGCCAAGCTTTTTTTATCGGATTGTCTTTCAGTAAACCAAAATAGCTTACGTCCTTATTTGTTTCATTTTTATTACTGCAATCTTTAGTAGCACACGAAGACATGTTAAATATTTGACGCTTGGGTAAAATAATTTGACTCACTCTAATCGATTTCTCTTGTGCAGACTTTTATGGAAAATTTACAACTATGAATTTTTCTATTTCATTTCGATTTGATATACTATATCGCAATCTTTTTGTTGTTAGCTATTATGAAACTCACAACACAATTTAAATAAACGTGATTTCTTTGAGAATCAAAATAGAAAGACAGGGGGTAAACTTGAGATTAATTTCCTGATAAAAAAACGAATTTTCAAGTCATTAAATTATATTTATTTATATTAATATATTAGTATATACAGTCTCTCAAGTGATTTTCTTACTTATAAGAAAAATCATTGGTGTGTTGTGACGTATGAGACAGAATATTGAAATAGCCTCACTTTGAATATTTGAACATAGTTTCAAAAAAGCAAATGAACGACGCATGTTGTTCAAAACATGAAGAAAAAAGAAAGATGATATGAGAGTAACTGAATGTTTTTTGAAGGATGTTATTATAAAATATGAAGCTCTATGTTACGAAGAATTCATTTTCTAGTTCAGTGAAAAAAGTAAAAAAAATAGCAAACGTTCCCTTTAATATTTTTTCTGTAATAAAACATTCATCCTCATCTTTAAATACATTTAAAGTGCTTCTGTCAGTGGGACAGGCAATAGGTAATTGTGGGGAACTTTTTAGCAATGTAGAATAATATGCTATTAATTGCTAAAATTTTAGCCAAGTGTTCTACAGGAGTTCTACTGAGCTTGCCTCATGTTACCTGTCACATCTGACGAAAAAAAAATTCATAAAACTGTTTCACAAAAATCTGAAAACTTAGTTTTCCTTTCTTATTTTCTACAATTATATTTATTTGGAAATTTATGAGCTTGGTAAAAGTCTGGTGCAATACCTGCTTTTAGTTTAAAAAAATATGATCTTTTAAACCTACCATTTTTGTCGTTGGTCTCATGATCTTTCCATGGCTTGTTGAATGGCTTCTTTGGATCATCGGAATATAGCAAAATGTTTGCAGCTAAAAAAAAGCAATTTCCGAGTTTAGAAATAATTCAAAACAAATCTAGTAACCAGAGCAAATTAATTTATAATGGCCTCAACTATAAAGAGCCTTTTACTTTGGTTTATTCCCATTTTTAAATTAAAAATGAAAAAATTGAAATGGTTAAATTTCTGCTTTTTCATAAAGTATAGTGAATTTCAGATTTGCCTAACAGAAAACTACATTTGAGATTTTCCAATTTCCTAGTTAGCCCTTAAAGTTCACATACAGGCAGGAACGAGGGTAGCAAGCCATCATAAAGGATCCAAGGCTTTAGGTCCCTCTTGAGGAAAATCGAATTCCCTTTCTAATAAGACTAAATAAAACCAATCTCTGGAAGCCTTTCGGTCATCAGATAGAGCATGTTTTATCTACAGTTTCTTTCTTGGTAAAAAACCTACATTTGTGAAATGGACAGGGTTCTAAGGGTTAATCCTCAAAAGATTAACTTGAAAATTAAGGATAAGGGATTGCATCAAAAATGGTATCTTGAAAATGCAGTATGCTGTTGCAAAACAATTTCAAAGAAATTTCTGTTAAAGCATACCAGCCAATTTGATGCTCTGCTTTCAAGGGACACCATTTTTAAAAAACACAAAGAATTGGAACTTACAATATAGTCTACTACCAAGAAACAACTTTTTTATTGCTTGATAATTGCTCCGGTTGTGAAGAGTTCGTACGTGTGAGGCTAAATTCTGGAAGCTGAATATCTTCTAAATAGTAAATAACAAAAGTTGAACAAGAGAAAGTCACTGGTGGCTATCTTTTCGTATAGTTGCAGTATTTTGTACGAAAAAAGACTTCAAAAAAGAATTTATATGGCAAATCATAAAGCAAATTGTTAATTTGCAGCCTCTGAATCTAATTTTCTGTAGTTTTGCAAAATCCTAGAAAGCAAGGTTTGCAATGGGCAATTCATGTAGAACTTGGATAAGGGAATAATTTAAGTTCTCTTTGGATAAGGGAATAATTTTAGTCTACAGCTGTAAATGTTTTAAAAATTGACATGGCTATCAGAAAGGACATCCAGTTCAACTAAGCTCAAGCTCAGCAAGTATTGTCTAATGCAAATATTAAAACATTTTGTAAGGAAGAACTAACCTGCTTATAAGATAACAATGCTGTTTCTCTTTTCTTCCCTTCATTTTGTTGTGTGTTTAAATGAAATCCAGATATTGGCTTTGCAATAGGTCTTTTAACATGAGATGTCTCAACAAATCTTTTTACAACTTGTTTTAAATATGTATTTCTATATTGTAACAATTTATTCATAGCTATGATGAAAAATATACATGTTGGAGAGCTGAAAACATGATAAAAATCAAATTTCTGTTTTTCAAATATTTCCTTATTTTATTTTAAACGGTTCATTATACAAAAGAAGGTCAGATTGAAGTCAAACTTGTCTGCCGATGACAAGATGACTCGTCATGGCGGGTGAATACTTGAGTCTCTGCACTGAGCTCAGCTATCATTCCTTGAATACCAGCCATAGTAACACATCTTTAGCACCTTATTTTAGTATAAACCAAACTGAGCCAACATTATGATGGATAATTCACAGAATCAGCAGATAAAAATGTATGACGAGTTAACTCGTCATCAGCATCGGCAATAGGAAAGGGAATTTACGAAAATGACGAGGTAACTTGTCATGGACAGCCAGAAATTTGAACTTTTAAAGTTGATTTTTGAAAGACAATAATAGTTTCTAGTGGGTTTTTTGTGTTAAAAGAGAGCTTTTTCACTATATTTAAGCGAAATAAAAGGTTTTAGGCAAATTAAATTTTTCTGCAGGAAAGACTTGCTGACGTATTTCCTGATCTCACAAAAAATAAGAGATCTTTAAATTTAGTGGAAACAGAGGTTCAATCCTTCTAGTTTTACAATTGAACAATACTTGACCTTAAAATTATTATAATCAAAGATATTGACAATCTAACTGACTTAATCAGATGAGGAGTTATCTTGCCATTGGCAGTTTTTAGACGGTTTCAACAAATCCGTTCGGCAGTGAACGTGTTAAAGGCAATTCAGTCCTGCAAATAAGAGGTTTCTCAATGGTCAATATTCACAGAGTATTACAGAGTATTATGAGTAATGTCAATAATTGTTGAATGAAGACTTCACAGCTTTCGAATTTCAGATAACTTTGCCTTGGGAAAAAGGAACCTAAAATTGTGAAAACAAACATGTGAATTGAAGTCTGCCTCAGCAATTACTCGATTATATGCTAATGATATGTGCTGTAAATAATTAGAATGTAAAAGAAAAAAATGTTGAGAAAATCCAAAAAGCAAGAAATTGAGAGTTTTAAATATTTTTCATAGCACCTTATAGGCCACCTATTGAAAACGGGTGATTTTCCCTGGCCAACAGATTTAGAATAACCTACATATTCTAATAGCTAATAAAAGTTTGTAGAAAATGTGAACATGGAAGATTTTTCAACTCAAATCTTGAGAAATATTGCAAACAAATATTGAGGTTTTAAACAGAAATATGAATACCAAATAAAACTGAATAATAAAATTAAAGCTTAATTTTCATGAAGAAATTCAGACCATGAAAGGAAAAAAACTACTTTCATTATGAGTGATAATCCTCCAAAAACAAACAAACAAACAAAAAATTGAAAACCTTTAATGGCCATGATAAAAAAACCTGCAATTATTTTTAAAGTAAAGTTTTCACTTCACAACAATGATTCATTGATATTTCAATCAAAAGATACTTTTTATCTAGAAAATTTATCAATCTATCAATCCATTAATCCATCGACCTAACAATTCCCAGAGATTTTTCTAGAGGTTTTAAATAATGGCCATTTTCAAGAAAGGATTCAGTTTTGAGCATAAAATAAAATGCAAAGATTTAGCTTTCATGTTTAATACAACTTTTTTCTATGTTGATTTCATTATACAGACCTTAAATACTATTCTATTGTCAAAAGAACAACAAATACAAATAAGTCTTTCCAAATACCAGGCAAAAAAGATGGAGTTTGTGTAAAAATTCAGAATCTTTTTATTCTTTTTGGGATTCAGCTTCGAAAACTCAATTTGGATTGAGTTACTGAGGTCATTTATAGACCTCAAGAAATCTTTGGAATAATCACTGTATGACCTTCTTATGACCTCCTTATGCACTCACCTGTTGATTCATGGATCTAACTAAGGAAGAAGAAATCGGGGAAGTAGTTACTTTTTATATTTTGATCTGTTTTGTGCTATGTCAAAGGATCGAATAGATAATACTTTTCGCATCAATATAAACATACAATTTAAAATTTCTTTTCAGACATCATTAATACAAGTTCTTATAAAGGATTGTTTTCAACGGCCTGAAACAAAGTCAAACCTGACTTAGCATCAGCCTCTAAAATACAACCACCACCCAAAATACACCACTTTGAATTTCCCCTACTCTAATGTTTTTTTAAATGACTCTCACCAAGTCAGCAAACAGCTATTTTTCAGATCCAAAAGTAAAAACGCTAAAACTTATTAAAAATTTGGAGGTTGGTAACATGTTTCTATATTGCTTGTGGTCTTTAAAATGTGAATATAAGAAACTTTTAAATTGCTCATGATCTTTTAGAGTGGTGTTAACAGTTAATCTAATTTTTTCACTCTGTCATTAGAAAGAAATTCCAAAAATATGGCGATCTTGAAAATCTGAGCGTTCAACTGTTTTTTGTTGACTAGCTGATGGCATGTTTACATTCAAAAAGTGAACCACGCCTCGCCGACGTGCAGCGTTTACAATTTTTGTTATGAAGTGATTTAGTGCCTAAATTGAGCGAAAAATTAGAATAAAATATGTTTTCTTAGTTAAAATCATTCAGAAAATTAACATTTATAAATCTACACAGGAGATCTATCACTCTTTTTAAAAAATGGTTTGTTTGCATTATATTAAAATACAACATATTGTTTATCTGGCTAAAATGAATTGGCCTATATCTTTATGTACAAAATATTGAAACCTGAAACTTTAGGGTGGTGACTTCTAAAGTACATTGATCATTTTAGAAAAATAAAAAAATTGGCAGTGCTGTCCCTTTAAAGGAATAATCGGCTTGGATTCATAAAAACTTTTGAGGATTCTCTATCCTCTTTTAGTACAAAAAAAGTTAAGTAAAGTTTTTTTTATTTAACATCGGTTGAGCTCAGGCACACCATCTGGTGGCCTATATTAACAGACGCACTTGGGTCTTAGCGTACTTTGTGCTCCCATTTGTGCCTACGATGTGAATTGACAGTTGCTCTACTAAACAACCCGAGAGTGAGGCGCATCAAGGATTCGAACCTCAACCATTCCAAACCAATAATTGGATTTTGCAGTTGAGTGATTACCACTACACCACTGTTATATGAAATTCTGTGACGAATAATTTCAATCAAATAAATGTTCATACAAAGCAGAGAATTAACAAAACAATGATGAAACCAAAGCTTTCTTATTTTCTGATTACAAACATATCTACAGTAACATTTCTTTTGCTTCTTCGTCTAGTATGTCTCTTGGTTGATTAACTATCGTATTGACTATCAGGTACATTAGAAAGGCAATACTCCAGTCAAAAATAAAATCAATAAGAACGACATTTTATAAAGATAAATGTTGTGATTGCTTATTCCATAATCTTTTTCACTATATGTTTTTTCACTGGACCCTAACAATAACAAGTTGAGTCTTACATCTTGTCCAAACATTTGAATTCCATCCTTGATGTACATTACTGTCAAAGAGATGAATAACATACGGATATTCAAAACCTCTGCAAGTGTTGACAGTTGCTAACATATGACAAGATTTTCTGCCATTAAGCCAAGCCTGCACGTCTTCTTTGTTGGAGTTTTGATAATTGAAACCCCAAACAATGAGTTCACCTTTCAAATCTTTAATAAAATCAAAAAAATAAGTGTGGCCTCTTTTCCTGCTTGAAATTATCAAAATTCTACATGAATTATCAAATTCTCTAAAGGCTTGTTTTATCGATTCTTCTATGGAAGGTAAATTGATTTCTTTAATATGACCCCCAGTACCTTCTACAAGATTGGGTGGCAATTCATAGTTGAGTTTCGAAGGCATCACACAAGGATAATTTGAATACTCCATTTCATCTGGATTGTGATTATTGATCACATGCTGCATAATACATCTTGTGCTGCGAAGAGGCTTTCTCAATTGAGTAAAGCAAAATTCAGGTAAATCATTTCTTATATTGAATTTGCGGTGCCACCATTCACAAATTCCAGCAATAGCCAGCCAAAAATAATGGGACTTCAAAGCATCTGAAATACACCTATCAAAATATAGAAGGATTTTTTTTAAGACAAGAAACAATTAGTTCTAAGCAAATATCAATGAACATGAATAAAAAAGTATGTATGTATCATAATTAAAGCCACAGCAGCAATTTGCATTCTATCTAAAAGCTATCTATCATTTTCCATTCCTTTAAAATTTGTGTGAAAGGAATTTTTATGCTGACACATTGAGATCCAATTAGCTGAATAAAATTTAGCTGGATTTTTGTGGTGTGCGTTGTAAAAGTGGAAGCCAGAAAAGCATAGAATATCTGGCAAGTTTTGACCTGCTGGAGCCGGAACAGAAATTTCCAACTCAAAGCATGGCTTCAAGGATTTTTTGGAAGAATATTCTGGCTTAGATAAAAACTTTATTCCAGGGCTGTCCAGTATGAGCTAAAACAACATTTTGAATACAAATTTATTTATATGACAGCTTCAAAATTGCCTTTACTATCTGGTGGTCTGACTATAAAATCTAGCGGTCTAACTGGTTCAAACCACACCATCTTCTCTGCCGCATTTCAGAACATAAACCTGCTGGAGCCAGAAACAGAATATTCTGTAGGATTTTCATCAGAACCAGAGCTGGAACCTGAATTGAAAAACTGGATTTCACACACCACTACTGAAACTGTTCCTTAGCAGACAAAAAAGTTGAAACATGAACTGATTCATAGATTTGGAAAATGGTGTTGGAGAATAAGAGATAAAGGGTATTATATTTATCATTTATATGTGGAGTAGAAGGTAATTTTTAACTATGAAAAATTGTGAAAAAAGACTCAGCATCAAGGTATTCGACTCAAAATTGTTCTAGATTAAGGTCTGTACTCTATTGATCAATCTTACAAAGCAACTACAAAATATAAATTATCACTTTCTTAAGGAAAAGACTTTACAAGAGATTTAAAATTTTTCCTTGTTGCTGTTGGCACCAAAGATGATTTTAAAGCATTTTTAATATAGCTCCTTTCAACCTATTTTATTTTATTTAAATTGACTCTTTACCTTTTCTTCTAAGGCTCTAGAAATTTCTACTACCCTTATAAATGTCATTGAATGCTTTTCGAAAAACATATGCTAGATATCGACCATTTCAGACTTTGCAGAAAGGATTCGTGAACTTTAAGATAGTCCATCACAGGTAATGAAAATCAATAATATTAAGATTTGTAAAAGCTATTTCTCAAAAGAACTTTGGATATCAGTACTCTTTATGCAATTTATATGATGTGACAGCAAAATGGCAGGTGTGCAATGATTAGAACCAGAAAAATTGGCTATTGGCTGTATTTATACTGAGACAAAGTAATCGTCTAAGACGAAAAGTTCGTCTGAATGGTTTTTCTGTCAAATAGTATAAATACAGGAACATCAGTCGAACAAACTTTTAGCTGATTTCTCCGTCTGAATTTGTGTGACGAATCGATGCACAAATTGAATAAATTTGGTCGACATAACAAAAATCTCGACAGTATAAATCCAAGAGATATATTTTAGACAATTTAATAGGACTTTTCCAAAAAATAAATGTACTTTCATCAGTTATTTGATTCGAATATCGGTCTTACTTTTTGCATACCTTTTTTCTTCTCCCAATAAGGAAACTATTACTGCAATGAAAAAGTTTGGTATGATGCTTGGACAAATCGCTGGAAAATAAAGCAAAAGGGCTTTTATACTGAAAACACAACCCGAAATCATATGAACAAAGCTCTTTTGACACTAAATCTGCCTTTAGCTCTCATTCTCCAAAACTATTTAGCCTATTCTGATTATCTGTTAGGACTATACTTAAAGATAGAGGGACCTGATATGTGAACTAATTCATCCGAAAATTGTATAAATTTCATTGTCTAAGTTTTTTTGTTTGATTCTGTACTTACATTGATGGTAAAATATTTTTTCAAAAGAGCTGTCCAATTTATTGGGCTTATGGTTTATACTGACAAACTAATCGTCATAGACAAACTTTTTGTCTTAGACGATTAGTTCGTCTCAGTATAAATACAGCTATTTTTCAGAAACATTCTGCACTTTCCTTGCAGACTTTCAAACTTCAATTGTTCTGTATTTGCTATTCCAATACGTTTTGTTTAAATGTTTACCCCCTGATTTTTTTCTGCTGTAACTCTAGAACGAATAGTTTTTAAATGACCAAACTTGGTGAATTTTAGTAAAATTTTATTAGCCTTTACTTCCCGAATGACGTAGAGTGTACGTTCACTATACATTCCGAATGACGTACGGCGTACGTTTTGCTAGTGGGGTGTAAATAATTGTTCAGGGGTGTTTTACGCATGAATGATGGGTGTTAAGGGTGTATTTATTGAAATCTCGAGACACGTGGCTTTCCGAAATGGTATAATTTATGC
>JANSTP010017460.1:0-15310 GCA_025330745.1 Cladonema radiatum
AAAATAGAATGAAAAAAGCTTTTTACTACAAGCAGTTTTTGCCAAAAGGTCACATTTTTGATGCAGTTTCATAAATGTTACGGGTTTTTCATAAAGAGGCTGGCTGTTCGGCTGTCTAAATCAGACAACTAAGTTTTTAACTGCGAGGACACAGTCAGTAAATTTAAAATTTAAAAACAAATTAAGGACTTATGTATATTAAATATTTTAGAAAATAGGAAATTAGCCAAAATTTTTAAAAATTATTTATAAGTTCATAACTCTTTTAAAAGAACGCGAAAAATTAATGAAAATAACTTTCAATTCATCTTTCCAAAAAAAAACTTTTTGTAACATGCTGGTCTGGTTTAGTTAGCAAACTATATCTAAAGCATAGTGAAATTCTTTTTCACAATTTTTTCTCTGAAATATTTATAAGAAAATTTTAGAAAAATTCACAAAAAACCAACACTTCTTCACTTCATACCCTTTCGAGATAGGGTTATGGTTCATACAACAAAACACAGTTTTTTAATAGATAAATGAAACTATAGTAAATAGCTATATACTGCTGACAATAAACATAAAGCTGATGATCTATATATTTCTTTTTAAAGAAAAAGTAAATCTCTCCAATGTACCATTATCACAAGCTTGATGTTAAACAAAACAATGCAATAACATCACTTGAATGACTAAATGGGCATTAAGTAAATGTGACTGTTTTGTTAGTCAACGTAGTTGAATGTATTTCTAAACTTTTAAACTTATTTCATAGTACCACAATTTTGAGTTTTAGCAACAATGCATACATAATTTGGCTTTTTTTAATCGTCATCATATAAAAAATATGACAAGAAATCAATTTTTTTATCAAAATATTTTAAACAGGGCACATAAAGTTATATGACAGTGCTTCGATCCAAGGCACAAATTTAAATTATTATAATATCTGATATCTGGATTTCCCAGTCCCCCAGAATAACAACATATTATTAATTAAATATTTTTATTATTCTGTATTATTCACACAAAGCAAGGGTGTCACATTATTTAAAGCTCACTATCCATTCAAATAGAACTACAATATAAAATGATGAAAACAAAAACATAAATACACGTACTAACTAAAACATAATAAAGATATCGTAGTATCTATATTTATAAGAATGAGACAATTTAGAATACTTAAGAGAAAAGAAGACCATAAAGGTATAAAATTAAGAACATAATTGGTAATCTGTAAATGAGTATATAAAGGTGATTAACTCTGATTCCTTGAGAAAAAAAGCTTAATGGAGAAAGTTTCGCAAGTAAAAGACAATTTTTTAAAATTTATTTGCTCTAAAATTTTTGGAATTTTGGCAACAAAAGTAAAGACTAGTGTACATCAAACATAAATTTTTCTTAATTTAATTTTTCTGAGTTAAACCTCTCAGGTCATTTTGCCTGATATAAACTTTCACAAATCTTCATATATTATGTGTCCGTCCTATTTGATGGGAATTACTTTTACGAAAATGGCAAAAAAAGCAAAAGCTTTTTTTCTACCCAATGAACTTCCTCACCATAAATAATCTATTCACTCGACAAATAACAAATCCCTTTACAATTATTTCTGCGTTATGAATATTGAATGGATAGCAAACTTAAATGCTCATTGTCGCTGGATAGTTGATTTAAGCTAGTCTGACGTTTCAAGTTTTCTAAGTAAAATAATAAATTATTGTAAATTAGCTGAATTGCACAAAATAATAACAATAACAATAATAACCAAAAAAAAAAAAAAAAAAACGGTAACAATAATTAGAAAGTAATAACAGTTTTTCCCTTGTCCTTACGCACGCAAAGCTTTGTATAATTAATAGGCGCCAATTCTGTCACCGTACCTCCATAAATCCTTTCTTCGTTCCTTAAAACCAAAAAAATTGTTTGAAACTCTAGAAAAAAAGGTTATATGTCTAAAAGAATAACAATGTTTGAGCACAGTTAAAGAATTAGAATATAGTCTTGTAGGTTTTTTAGCTTAAAGGACGAAAAAAGAATTGGGGTACGATTCCAGAATAGTAGCAACAACTTTACATGATAAGTCTTTAACGTACATTCCCCTCCATGGATAAGGGAAAGTCTAATAAAAAAACCTGCATATTTTTTGTCTTTGACTGATAAAAGACAAAAACCTCTCCTCTGTTTGCTTTATTAGGACCGCATTTACTTGTATCAAAACTGAAACTATGGAGAGCTTCCTAAATTATTCCGAAAGCAACAACAAAATTATGTGTTTTGGGAAAATCTTGAAACACCACTCAGTTTCTATAGAAGACTGCCTTCCTGTGTAGAAAATGCATTGCCTGGGTATACCAGACCAAACAATCTATAAAATATTGCTTAAACTAAAAATAAAACATATTCTAACCACCAAGAAGATGCCAGCTTTTCATAAAACATAAAAACACAACAATAAATAGGAAAAAAATAACACATGATATATTTATATGAGTATATGATATATCCATACTCCACACCATCTAACCACTCTTTCTGTCTTTGTCTCAAATAATCGACTGCTTGAGCTAGCGATAAGGTAAAGTTAATAATTATATCACTTGAGAAAACATGAACAATCTGGGGGTCAGTTATTTCATGTTATTGAAACTTTAACGTTTAAAAATAGCAATATCCATAACATACTATTATTTCATACAAAAAAATAAAAGAAAAAAATTTTTATTAGAGAATTTTTCCGATATTTATGCGTGTAAGTATGCCAAAAATACCCCTATGTTTTGAGTGGCCCCTTTGCATTTTTCAGAGATTCCGAAAAATTCATGTCGGTGACAACAAAACAAATATGGCAGTCTTCGATGTTATGCATTTGTAGGTGAGAGGGAATGAGGGAGGGGGATTTTAAAGACTAAAACGTAGCAAAGAGAAATAGGAAAGTAAAAATGAAACATGTGAATATAAGTGTTATTAAAAGCTTATTTATAAATTTATTCGTATTTTAATATTTTCTCGAAAATCTTGTTAAATATGAACTCTAGAAGTTGAGCTTGGACTCTTGAATAAATGGTGAGAAAAATCATATGGGACTGTGTGGAATTTTCTCGGACATTATCTTTTGTGTGTGTTTTGATCACATGAATTTGATAAATTGCTCCCTTTTTTATCAACATCAGTTTTTCCCTCATAACACGGCGATGAAACTTTCGTTCGGACGATGAAATTCCTTGCCGACTGCATTTGAAAGGTTATTTTGAAGTAATTTTTTTAAAAGTAAGTTTATCCTTTGCATACTTTGTGACGTAACTTTCTATGTTTTCTTGACTCGATTGCCTGAAACTACACGTTATGGAAAAAATCATGTCTGAACAGTCAAGAAAATTCTGCCGGACTTACTAAGCTACACGTCTACACAAGTGTTTAAATACAAAAACTAGCTGCACGCAGCGTCGACCTGACGCTGAACCATCGGTTTGGCATGCTACCGCATGCGCGATCCTTTGCTGTTATTTAAACTGAAAGAAAGTTTGAAATATATATTTAGAATTGAAATATTCATGACTGAAAGACGTTATAGGCCGTTGCCATGGCAACCAACTAACAAAATGAGCATAAAAATATTCAGAATCATTTGAGGTATATGTGTACCAACCTTTGTCACTAAATGCAAAGTACAGGAGAAGTTATTAAAAATTTCCAAATTTGGCCTTTTGACGACGTCATAGGCCGTCGCCATGGCAACCAGTCGTTAAAATTGCTCTAAAAATATTCAGACCCTTTTGGGGTGCATGTGTACCAAGTTTGGTAACTAAAAGCAAAGTACAGGTAAAGTTATAAAAAATTTCGAAAATTGACCTGTTAATAACGTCATAGGCCGTTACCATGGCGACCAACCGTCAAAATGGGCCTAAAATTATTTGAAACCATTTCATGCATACATGTACCAATTTCGGATACCCAGGACCAAGCAAAAGGTTAAGTTTTTAAAAATATCAAATATTGACCCTTTCATGACTTCATAGGCCGTTGCCACAGCAACCAACTGTCAAAATGGGCCTAAAAATATTTGGGACCATTTAGGGTATACATGTGCTAAATTTGGTAACCCTGGACAAAGCATAGGTTAAATTCTTAAAATTTTAAAAATTGAGGCCTTGATGACGTCATAGGCCATTGCCATAGCAACCAACTGTAAAAATAAGCTTAAAAATATTTGGAACAATTTGGGGTATACATGTACCTAGTTTGGATACCCAGGACCAAGCATAGGTTAGGTTATTCAATATTTTAAAAATTGACTCTTTGATAACGTCATAGGCCGTTGGCATAACAACTAACCGTTAAAATGGGCCTAAAAATATTTGGAACCATTTGGGATATATGTGTGCCAAATTTGGTTACCCAGTACCAAGTATAGGTTAAGTTCATAAAAAGTTCGAAAATTGACCTTTTGATGACGTCATAGGCCGTTGCCATAGCAACAAATCGTCAAAATTGGCCTAAAAATATTTGAAACCATTTGGGGTACCCGTGTGCCAAGTTTGGATACCCAGGACCAACTGTAGGTTAAGATATTCAAAATTACAAAAATTGACCTTTTGATGACGTCATAGGCCATTGCCATGGCAACCAACTGTCAAAATTAGCCTAAAAATATTCAGACTCATTTAGGGTATATATGTACCAAGTTTTGTCGATAAATGCAAAGTACAGGTGAAGTTATACAAAAACTCGATATTTGGCCTGTTGGTGACGTCATAGGCCGTTGTCATGGCCACCAACCACCGAAATGGGCTCAATGATATTCGGACCATTTTGGGTTAGTTCAAAAATATATGGAACCATTTGGGGAATATGTGTACAAAGTTTGGTCACTAAAGGCAAAGTACAGGTGAAGTTATTAAAGATTTCAAAAATTGACCTTTTGATGACGTCATAGGCAGTTGCCATGGCAACTAACCGTCAAAATTAACCTAAAATTATTTTAAACCATTTGGGGTATATGTCTACCAAGTTTGGCTTAAAAATATTTGCAACCATTTGGGGTATATGTATGCCAAGTGTGGTTACCTAGTGCCAAGTATAGGCCAAATTTTGAAAATTTTCGAAAATTGACTTTTCCATGACGTCATCGGTCGTTGCAATGGTAACCAACTGCCAAAATTAGGCCCAAAATATTTGGAACTGTTTGGGATATTTGTGTACTGGGATTGGTTACCCAGGACAAAGTATAGCTAAACAATTATTATAGCTATTAACAATTTCAAAAATTTAGCTTTTGATGACGTCATAGGTTGTTGCCATGGTAACCAACCGCCAAAATTAGGCCTAAAATATTTGGATCCATTTAGGGTACATGTGTACCAAGTTTGGTTACCCATCACCAAGTATAGGCCAAGTTATTAAAAACTTCGGAAATTGACCTTTTGATGAAATCATACAATTAAGTTCAAAAATATTTGAGACAAACTGAGAAACTGGCCTGTATTCAGACTTTAGTTTCAATTTCAACATGTCAGTTTTCAACAACGAAGTTCGGATATGGCATTTTTGGCGATTCCCCTGTAACGCAACTTGGAAGGGCTTCGAAAGTGCCCTAGATGGGTGTTGGGTGGTTTTCACCCATTCACCCAAGAGCCCAAGGCTCAAGGCTCATATAGATAAATTGCGCGATAAATCGCTCTCTGGGAAAGTAAGAAATTATCCGTTTTCTTTTAGCTTGTGGTGCCAATTTTCACTGAAAAAGCTTACAATTGTCTCATAATTTTTGTGCATGATTGTAGGCCATTGTCATGGCAATCAACCGCCAAAATTAGGCTCAAATTATTTAGATCTATTTTGGGTATATGTGTGCCAAAGTTTGGTTACCTAGGACCTAGTATAGGCCAAGTTATTAAAATTTTCAAAAGTTGATATTTTGATGACGTCATAGGCCGTTGCCATGGTAACCAATCGCGAAATTTGGCCCATAATATATGGAACCATTTGGGGTACATGTGTGCCAAGTTTGGTTACCTAGGACTAAGGATAGGTCAAGTTATAGAAATTTTCAAAAGTTGGCCTTTTGATGACGTCATAGGCCGTTGCCATAGCAACCAACCGCCAAAATTAGGCTCAAAATATTTGGAACCATTTAGGGTACATGTGTGCCAAGTTTCGTTACCCAGGACCAAGTATAGGTAAAGTTATTAAAAAATTTCAAAAGCTGAATTTTTGATGACGTCATAGGCCGTTGCCATGGTAACCAACCGCCAAAATTAGGCCCAAAATATTTGGGACCATTTGGGGTACATGTGTTGCAAGTTTGGTTACAATAGACATTGTAGAAGTCTACTTATTTAAGATTTAAGATTTAAAATTTTATAAAATTTGACCACAACCAAGAAGTGACGTAATTGACCGCGGTTCATTAAGAAAAGGGGCTAACGTAGCGTTTTAATATTATGACTAGCTGCAAGCAGCGTCGACCCGACGCTGAACTGTCGGTTTGGCCTGCTGATGCAGTCCCAGCAAGAGATCGCTGTGCGATCACTTGCTGATATTAAGAATTTTGCTGATATCACTGCCTGTAGCCATAGCAACCAACTGTCAAAATCAGTATAGAAATTTTCTGAACCATTTAGGGTAGTATATGTCTACTAAGTTTAGACACTAAATGCAACGTACAGGTGAAGTTATAAAAACATTCGAAAATTGACCTTTTGATGACGTCATAGGCCGCTACCATGGCAACCAACTGTCCAAATTGGCCCAAAAATATTCGGAACTATTTGAGGTATATGTGTACCAAGTTTGGTCACTAAAATGCAAAGTATTGGTGAAGTTATTAAAAATTTTCGAAATTGAGATTTTGATGACGTCAGAGGCAGTTGTCATAGCAACCAACCGTCAAAATTAGCCTAAAAACATTCGGAACTATTTGGGGTATATGCATATGAAGTTTCGTCACTAAACCAAATGTACACATGAAGTTATTAAAAGTTTCAAAAATTGACCTTTTGATGACGTGATAGGACATTGCCATAGCAACCAACCGTCAAAATGGCCTCAAAAATATTCTGATCCATTTGTGGTATATGTGCACCAAGTTTGTTCACTAAAGCCAAAGTACAGGTTAAGTTATTAAAAATTTCAAAAATTGATCTTTTGATGACGTCATAGGTCGTTGTCATGGCAACCAACCGCAAAAATTAAGCCCAAAATATTTGGAACCATTTGGGGTATATGTGTGCCAAGTTTGGTCACCCAGGAGCAAGTATAGGTAAAGTTATTAAAAATTTCGAAAATTGACCTTTTGATGACGTCATAGGTCTTTGTCATGGCAACCAACCGCTAAAATTAAGCCCAAAATATTCAGAGCCACATGGGACATATGTGTGCCAAGTTTGGTTACCCAGTACCAAGTATAGGTTAAGTTATTAAAAGTTTCGAAAATTGACCTTTTGATGACGTCATAGGCCGTTGCCATGGTAACCAACCGCCAAAATTAGGCCCAAAATATCTGGGACCAGTTGGGGTACATGTGTACCAAGTTTGGTTACAATAGACATTGTAGAAGTCTGCTTATTTAAGATTTAAGATTTAAGATTTTTAAAGTTTGACCACAACCAAAAAGTGAAGTAATTGACCACGATTTACTAAGATGGAGGCCTCACTCCACGACCCCTTGCTGAAATTTAAAAGTAAAAGAAATTTGAGACATATACTTAGAATTGAGAAACTTATTATAGAAAGGCGTCCTACCCTGCTGCCATAGCAACCAACTTTCGAAAATGGGCTAAAATATTTGGAACCATTATTTGTATACATGTGCCAAGTGTGAATACCCAGGTTCAAACATCAGTTAAGTTATTAAGAACTTCCAAATTTGGCCTATTGATTACGTCATAGGCCGTTGGTATGGCAACCAACTGCCAAAATTGGCCTAAAAATATTTGGAACCATTTCGGGTATATGTGTGCAAAGTTTGGTTACCCAGCGCCAAACATACGTTACGATGTTAAAATTTCTAAATCTAGCATATTGATGACGTCTTAAGCCCAAAGATTTTGGAACCATTTGGGGTACATGTGTGCCAAGTTTGATTAACTAGGACCAAGTATAGGCCAAATTATAGAAATTTTTGAAAACTGACTTTGTGATGACGTCATAGGCCATTGCCATGTCAAATTACCGTCAAAATTAGGCCCAAAATATTTGAAACCCTTTTGGGTACGTGTGTGCAAAGTTTGGTTACCCAGGACCCAGTATAGGCCAAGGTATTAAAAATTTCGAAAATTGACCTTTTGATGACGTCATAGGCAGTTGCCATAGTAACCGACCGCCAAAGTTAGGCCCAAAATATCTGGGACCATTTGGGTTACCTGTGTACCAAGTTTGGTTAGAATAGACATTGTAGAAGTCTACTTATTTAAGATTTAAGATTTAATTTTTTTTTAAAGTTTGGCCACAACCTAAAAGTGACGTAATGACCTCGGTTTTACTAAGATAAACTGATAACGCTAGCAAATTAGTAATAAGACTAGCTGCACGCAGCGTCGACCCGAAGCTGAACCGTTGGTTTGGCCTGCTGACGCATTCCCAGCAAAAGATCGCTGGGCGATCCCTTGCTGAAATTGGAAAGTAAGGAAATTTGAAATATATACATAGAATTGAGAAATTTATTACAGAAAGATATCATAGGCTGCTGTCATGGCAACCAACTGCTAAAATTGCCCTAAAATATTCAGACCTACTTTGGGTATGTGTGTGTCAAATTTGGTAACCCGGAGCCAAGCCTAGGTTAAGTTATTAAAAATTTCAAAAATTGAACCTTTGATGACGTCATAGGGTGTTGCCATAGCAACAAACTGTCAAAATTGGCCATAAATTATTTGGAACCATTTGGTATATATGTTGGACAAATTTGGTTACTGTGGGCCAAGTATATGTGATGTTTTGAAAAACTTCGAAAATTGATTTTTTGATGACGTTATAGGCCGTTGCAATGGTAACCAACCGACAAAATTGGCCTTTAAATATTGGGAACCATTTGGGGTATACGTGTGAGAAGTTTGGTTCCCCATGGCCAAACAAAGGTTAAGTTATCACAAATTTTCAAATTTGGCCTTTCGATGACGTCATAGGCTGAAACCATAGCAATCAACGGTTAAAGCTGGTCTAAAAATATTGAGGCCCATTTGGGTTACCTGAGTACCAAGTTTGGTTACCAAAGGCAAAAAACAGGTTAAGTTATTAAAAATTTTGAAAACTGACTTTTTGATGGCAACCAACCGCCAAAATTAGGCCTAAATTAGTTGGAACCATTTGGAGTATATGTGTGCCAAGTTTGGTTACCCAGTACCAAGTATAGGTAAAGGTATTAAAAATTTCGAAAATCGACCTTTTGGTGACGTCATAGGCCGTAACCAAACGCTAAAATTAGGCCCAAAATATCTGGGACCATTTGAGGTACTCGTGTTCCAAGTTTGGTTACAATAGACATTGTAGAAGTCTACTTATTTAGGATATAAGATTTAAAATTTTTTAAAGTTTGACCACAACCAAAAAGTGACATAATTGACCACGGTTTACTAAGCTAAAAGTCTAACGCTAGCGTTTTAATATTATGACTAGCTGCACGCAGCATCGACCCGACGCTGAACCGTCGGTTAGACCTGCTGACGCAGTCCCAGCAAGAGATCGCTGCGGCATCCCTTGCTGAAATTTAAAAGTAAAGGAAATTTGAGATATATTCATAGGCCGTTATATATTCATATATTCATAGTGATAGGCCGTTGCCATGGCAACCAACCGCCAAAATTAGGCCCAAAATATCTGGGACCATTTGGGGTATATTTGTGCCAAGTTTGGTTACCAACGGCAAAGTACAGTTTAACTTATTAAAAATTTCGAAAATTGACCTTTTGATGACGTCATAGGCCGTTGCCATGGCGACCAACCGCCAAAATTAGGCCCAACATATTTAGAACTATTTGGAGTATATGTAAGCCAAATCTCGTTACCCAGGACCAAGTATAGGTAAAGTTATTAAAAATTTCGAAAAATTGAACTTTTGATGACGTGATTGGCCATTACCATGGCAACCAACCACCAAATATAGGTCCAAAATATCTAGGACCTATTTAAGATTTAAGATTTAAATTTTTTTAAAGTTTGACCACAACCAAAAAGTGACGTAATTGACCACGGTTTACTAAGAAAGAGTGTAACGCTAGCGTATTATTATAATAGGAACTTTTAGATTTGACAACGAGAACGACAACTTGGAAGTCATTCTATTGCATTCTACGTTCTTTGTCTAAAGTTTTTTCATCAGAATATTTAACGTTGTCGTTCAAATCTAAAAGCCGTTAATGACTAGCTGCACGCAGCGTCGACTCGACGCTGAACTGTCTGTTTGGCCTGCTGACGCAGTCCCAGCAAGAAATCACTGCGCAATCATTTGCTGATATTAGGAACTGTGATTAAAAATTTATAAAAGTTATATACATTTTTGTGACGTCAAAGCCTGTAACCATAGCAGCCAACCATCAAAATCAGTATCTAAATATTCAGAAACATTTAGGGTATATGTGTACCAAGTTTGGTCACTAAAGAAAAAGTACAGGTGAAGTTATTAAAAATTTCGAAAATTGGCGTTTTGATGACGTCATAGGCCGATGCCATAGAAACCAACCGTCAAAATTAGCCTAAAAATATTTGGAACCATTTGGCGTATATGTCTAAGAAATTTGGTCACTAAAGGCAAAGTACAGGGTGAATTATCAAAAGTTTCTAAAATTAACCTTTGAGTGACGTCATAGACCATTTCCATGGCAACCAACCGTCTACATTGGCCTAGAAATATTTGTAGGCATTTGGAGTACACGTTTGCTAAGTTTGGTTACCCAGGGCCAAGTATAGGTAAAGTTATTTAAAATTTCAAAAATTGACCTTTTGATGACGTCATAAGCTGTTGCCATGCTAACCAACCGTCAAAATTGGCCTAAAAATATTTGGAACCATTTGGGGTATACGTGTGCCAAGTTTGGTTACCCAGGGGCAAGTATAGCTTAAGTTATTTAAAATTTCAAAAATTGACCTTTTGATGACGTCATAGGACGTTGCCATGGTAACCAACTACCAAAATTAGACCCAAAATATCTGGGACCATTTGGGGTGTATGTGTACCAAGTTTGATTAACTAAGGTATTGTAGAAGTCTATTTATTTAAGATTTAAGAAATTAAAATTTACAAAGTTTGACCACAACTTCATATATGCAGTTTTTACATAGAAAAATTTATCTTAGTAAGTTAGGATATCTCACGTTACGCTATTAATATAGTGTAGATAGATAGATAGATAGATAGATGTAGAGAGATAGATGATTAGCTGCGAAGCAGCGTCGCACGACGCTGAAGTGTCGTAGTGACCTGCTAACGCAGTTCCAGGTCGCTGCGCGATCCCTACCCAGAAAAAGTAATCTCTAAAATTTCTAGCACATATTTTAGATCATCAGCAAAGTCAAAGTTATTGGTCTTGTTATCAAATTTTTGATGAAAGTTATTACGCACTAGCCGCACGCAACGTCGCACGACGCTGAAGCGTTGTATTGGCCTGCTAACGCAGTCCCCTTCGCTGTGCGATCACATCATATCTATCCTCTAAAACCTCTAGCTGCATGTGGAGTTGGAAAGACCTGCTAACGCAGTCCCAGCAAGAAATCGCTTCACGATCTCTTGCTAATATGAAGTTAAGGATAGAGGTTTTACTGTAGAATAAGAAATGTCGACCTTAAATACCAAATTATCCTAAATTTGAACATTTGCCTTTTCATGAGATCATAGGTCGTTGCCATAGCAACAAAATATATAAAAGTGTCTTTTTGATGACGCCACAGATTGCCGCCATAGCAATCAACCGTCAAAACTAATTCCACGATATCTAGGAACATTTGGGACGTATATGTACCGAGTTTTGATGAATTAAAGGAAGTACAAGAACATTTATTAAAAAGAGCAAAATTGCTATCGATAGCATGAAACTATTAGTAGTGGCTAATCATATCTGATTTTCATTTTACCCTACTTGACATAAATATCATATGTTGTTGCGATGGCAGCAGGAGTAAATAATAGCACGGAATAGTCCCAGCAAGGGACTGCATAGCAATTCTATCTAATGTTGGTTGAGCTCTGGCTCACAAACTATAAGCTAACTTATTTCGTGCATCATTTTTACCAACAAAACCAATTGACAGTTGCTCAACTTCACAATCCAAATGTTAACTGCAGTAATTTGGAGGCACTCAAATTGGACCTGTAGGATAACTACATTGGTTATTCGACTTTTCTTTGAAAAAGTAGCTAAATTTGCAAATGTTTCCCTGGCGTTTCAAAATATTTTGCACCACAAATTATAAACTTTTAGTTTGTTCAAATAAATGTGTTTCACCGAAAGAGATTCAAAGGGAAATTTTTATGACAACTTTGATATAAATTTTATAAGAAAAAACTAAGATATCAAAAACCTGGGTCAATGCCCTCAGAAGTAGAACATTACGGGGATATTCTTCTACACAGATGAAATTACAGAACCGAGAATAACGTGTTCTTAGGAAATAATGGGCTAATGAACCCCCGAATGCATTATAAACTTTTATAGCGTCAATGTATGTAAAATAACTACTTTTTTAACTTATATCAGGGTTTACCATAGGTATATGATTTATCCAAGAACTTTGTTTCATCTACAAATACCCGTACAAATTTTGTTTATTTCTCTCTGTCTATAGAATGTCTAGGGAAATTTATTTAAAATAGCTTTTATCTTGCCAAAAGATGGTTGTCTAGCTTAGCGAAACTCCCTCCTCTTCTTGCAAGTTTCCACTTTGAGAAGTCTATGAAAATATGTATAAAAAGACGAAAAAGAGCTTTGTTCAATTTGCGTAAGAGACTGAGGCAAACATTCTCATTGGTCCATAAAACAATGAATTACATACTTGATTGATACGTTGAAGAGAATTTTGCAATGAAAAAGATCTTTTAAATAAAAACCTACCAACAGGTTTGAGATTGAACAATTTTTTCTAGTTTTCGATTTTAAAAAATGGATTGATGCTTCGACGAACGGAATAAACGGCAAAGTTTTCGACGCTTTATGCAAATAGCAGTAGTCCTTGTGGAGGACCTTGTTGTGCACAAAACAACATCTCTATTGTAAGCTCTAGAGGGCAATTTGTGTTGTTTCCGAAGTATTCTGTATGCACTTTTTTCGTTTGGCAAATTCTACCCTAGCCTAAACTATCATTTTATTTCATAAAAAGCTTAGTTTTTATAATAGAATTTTGTGACTTACAACACCCCTGCCTCAGTAGCACGGTCAGACCCTGCCCAGTGGCTTGCCCTGTCCAAATCAAGCTTCAAATTTGGGAGCCCGGTGAGTTTTTCAGAAATAATTCCCGGCCCGGTCCAAATTGGGAAAATTTAGGTAGCCTGGAGAAAATTGACCAAAGAAAATAGCCCGGCCCGGTGTCTTTTTTGGTAAAAATTTTTTTAGTCAAATTAAATTATCATTGCTAAGTTTCAGAATCGCATGCTCACTCGAGATTTTTCTTTAAAAGTCAAATAGTTATTTAATAAAAAATTCTTGTTTCAGGCAATCCGGAGTATTGATATTCGAAGGTTTTTAACCCGTCGGCCTCAACCCTTTTGATGCCTCCTCGGATATTGAATGCACTATGCTTTTAATGAAAATTCTATGTCGTGGCATCTGATAATAATAGACGTTATACTTAATTACACTAACTCAAAGTATTGCATGAAATATTTTTCGTTTTAAGGCGTTTAGGCTAACTATCTGATACAGGGTAAACAAGGTCTGGAGCCCACTATATTGACAGAAATTTCCCTTTGTTTCTAAACACAGCGAGTTAAAAAAATATATGACGTTTTCAAATATATGACGTTTTACTGGTACAAACAACAGTGAATCATCAACTGCTTTTTGTCGATTAAAGTTAGACATTGGTTAGATGTCTATGGTTAGATTAGTTAATAAAAGATTGGCTGTCAAAATAATGGATGACTATGTAGGCTCTTGTTGTTTTGGCGTCTAACTATATATAACTTTCTCCAATATTTTTGTTGTAAAAAGTGATAGTACAGATTTCGTCACCTTATTTCTGCTGTGACGTGTGACGTTTGCAGTTTTTATTTTTTTTCATCAGTCGTGCTCGCAAACATTCGCAAAGATAGTAAAAATATAGACAAATAAAAGTATTTACGACATTTAGGTAATCTCTGAATTAAAGCGATAAAGCGATATGGGAAGTAAGCATTGGAAGTATTTTAATAATTTAACATGCAGTGATGCACGGCCGTGAGTGATCATATCAAGTCATACTTTTTTTTTTAATAAAACATGTCATGAGAAACTTAGAACTAGAAAATTCCACAAATAAAGCAACTTATAGTCAGAAAAAAGAAATAATTTCTTTGAAGGCATCAATGGAGGATAAATTCAGCTGCATTTAGATCAGGCTACAAGGAAAGTTTTCGGTTAGCAACCATGATACATCAATAAAGATGGCGAGCTGTTTATTTCCTCGATTCACCAATTTTTCCCTCTTAAAACTTAAGATACTTCCTAAGAACTCCTCGTGAGAAAATTCACAAAAACTTTGAGGAACTGTTTGAACTTGCTCTTGTGTTTCGTTTTTTATAAAAAAGAATACCCAGGCCCGTAGCAGACTATTTTTGTTTGGGGGCCTAGGCGTGCAATGAAAAGACCAACCACCATGGTTGGACGGAGAAAAAAATTTTGCATTTTAAAACCTCTAAAATGGCTATTTCAGCATCTTCCGAGAAGCGAAATTAACTAACAGATTTGAGTGAAAAGTATGAATTACAACCACCTTATCCATCAACTGAAGGAAGCTGCTGATTCATATCAACTGATTTCATATCAATGAAATTGATTTCATATCAATTTCAATCAAACTGATTTCAATCAATTTCAATCAAACTGATTTCATATCAATGAAATTTCATATCAACTGATTTCATACCGATGATTTCATATCGGTTTGATTTTTTATTGTACGTTGGTATACGAGAAAAAAAGTTACTTTTTTAACTTATATCTTAGAAGTACTCGTTCAATTTGAAGTGCGATGGAACGCAATTGCAACACTAAAAATATAGAAATACAGGGCAGAAAATGTCAGTTGGAAAGTGAAGGTGGTGAAGGCTCAATATGTTGCCCACGGGTTGGGCAACGAAGAAAATTTCGGAAATTAGAAGCTCTAGAACAGCTTTCAACGCAAATTTAGAAGACAAAATTAA
>JANSTP010017571.1:0-15306 GCA_025330745.1 Cladonema radiatum
AATTACTTGATTTATATCAGTAACAAGTAAAAACTTTGAAAATTATATTATATCGCTACATTAATTATCTAATTGCATAAAACACGTCCGCTCGGTAAAGTAGCAGACGATTTATGAAAGGGCTACATTTTATGGGGCTACATTTTAGGAAAAGTCAGTTAGAAATGACTTTAACTACTAAATTTCCGCTCAAAGACTGCTTAGAACCTATTCATTCTAATTTATTATAAGAAAAGGTTTTTAAGAATGATTTTAACTACTAAATTTACGCTCAAAGTCTGTTTGGAGCCAATTCATTCGGCTAGAGTTCAGGTAAAGACTCTTAGGACTGATTTTAACTACAAAACTTCCGCTCAAAATCTGCTTGCAGCCGAGTCATTGGGATAGAATATAAGAAATGGCCTTCACAAATGATTATAAGTACTAAAAATCCGCTCCAAGTTTGCTTGGAGCCAATTTATGAGGTTAGATTTCAAGAAAAGGATCTAAAAAGATTTTTAACTACTAAACTTCCTCTTGAAGCATGCTGGGAGCCAAGTCATGGGGCTTAATTTCGAGAGAAGGCCCTTACAAATGATTTTAACTACTAAATTTCCGCTCAAAGACTCCTTGGGGCCAATTCGTTGGGCTTGATTTCAGGAAATAGCATTTACAAATGAATTTAACTACTAAATTTCTCCTCAAAGTATGCTGGTAGCCAAATCATTGGGCTAGAATTCAGAAAAAAGGCCCTTACAAATGATTTTTACTACTAAGTTTAAGCTTAAAGTCTACTTGGAACCAATTCATAGTGCTAGATTTCAGTAAAAGGCCCTTCGGTTGGATTTGATTTTTAAAATTTCACTCAAACTCTGACTGGAGGCAATTCATCCGGATAGACTTAATGAAAAAGCCCTTCGAAAGTTTTTCACTACTAAACTTCCCTTCAAAGTCTGCTTGCAGGCAATTCATGGGACTACATTTCAGGAAAAGTCAATTAAAAATGACTTTAACTACTAAATTTCCGATCAAAGAATGCTTAGAGCCTATTCATTTCGATTGATTATATGAAAAGGTTTTTAAAAATGATTTTCAATACAAATTTTCCGCTCAAAGTCTGTATAGAACCAATTCATGCGGCTAGAATTCAAGTAAAGACTCTTAGAACTGATTTTAACTACTAAATTTCCACTCAAAATCTGCTGGGAGCCAATTCATTAGTCTAGATTTCAGAAAAAGGCCCTTACAAGTGATTTTAACTACTAAGATTCCGCTTAAAGTCTGTTTGGAACTAATTCATAGGGCTAAATTTAAGTAAAAGGCGCTTCGGTTGGATTTAATTTTTAAATTTAGACTCAAGGTCTGCCTGGAGGCAATTCATCAGGATAGACTTCAAGAAAAGGCCCTTCAAAAGATTTCATCTACTAATCTTCCCTTCAAAGTCTGCTTGCAGCCAATTCAAGGGGCTACATTTTAGGAAAAGGCAATTAGAAATGACTTTAATTACTAAATATCCGCTCAAAGGCTGCTTAGAGCCTATTCAATCCAATGGATTATAGGAAAAAGTTTTTAAAAATGATTTTGACTACTAAAATTCCGCTCAAAGTTTGCTTGGAGCAAATTCATAGAGCTAGAATTCAGGTAAAGACTCTTAGAACTGATTTTAACTACTAAATTTCCGCTCAAAGTCTGCGTGGGGCCAATTCATTTGGCTAGATTTCAGGAAATAGCCTTTACAAATGAATTTAACTACTAAACCTCCGCTCAAAGTATGCTGGGAGCCAATTCTTTGGGCTAGATTTCAGGAAATAGACTTTACAAATGAATTTAACTACTAACCTTCCGCTCAAAGAATGCTGGGAGGCAATTCATTGGGTTAGATTTCAGAAAAAAGCCCTTACAAGTGGTTTTAACTACTAAGTTTTCGCCGGAAAGTCTGCTTGGAACTAATCCATAGGGCTAGATTTCAGTAAAAGGCCTTTCAGTTGGATTTGATATGTAAGCTTCCACTCAAAGTCTGCCTGGAGGCAATTCATCAGGATAGACTTCAAGAAAAGGCCCTTCGAAAAATTTTATCTACTAAGCTTCCATTCAAAGTCTGGTTCCAGCCAATTCATGGGGCTACAATTTAGGAAAAAGCAATTAGAAATGACTTTTACTACTAAAGTTCCGCTCAAAGACTGCTTAGAGCCTATTCATTCCGATGGATTATAGGAAAAGTCCTTCACAAATGATTATAAGTACTAAACGTCCGCTCCAAGTCTGCTTGGAGACAATTTATGTAGTTAGATTTCAAGAAAATTAACTAAAAAATAGTTTTAACTACTAAACTTCTGCTTAAAGTATGCCGGGAGCCTAGCCATGGGGTTTGATTTCGGGAGAAGGCCCTTACAAATGATTTTAACTACTAAATTTCCGCTCAAAGACTGCTTAGAGCCTATTCATTCCCATGTATTATAGAAAAAGGTTTTTAAAAATGATTTGGAGTGCTAAGGTTATGCTCAAAGTCTGCTCGGAGCCAATTCATGGGGTTACAATTCAGGTAAATACTCTTAGAACTGATTTTAACTACCAAATTTCCGGTCAAAATCTGCTTAGAGCCAAGTCATTTTGATAGAATTTAGGAAAAAGCCTTCACAAATGATTATAAGTACTAAACTTCCGCTCCAAGTCTGCTTAGAGCCAACTTATGAGGTTAGATTACAAGAAAAGGGTCTAAAGAATATTTTTAACTACTAAACTTCCGCTTATAGTATGTTGGGAGCCAAGTCATGATGCTTGACTTCGGGAGAAGGCCCTTACAAATGATTTTAGCTACTAATTTTTCGCTCAAAGACTGCTTGGGGCCAATTCATTGTTCTAGATATCAAGATAAAACCTTTACAATTGAATTTAACTACTAAGCTGCCGCTCAAAGTATGTTAGGAGCCAATTCATTGGGCTCGATTTCAGAAAAAGGTCCTCACATATGATTTTAACTACTAAGATTCCGCTGAAAGTCCGCTTGGAACTAATTCATAGGGCTAGATTTCAGTAAAAGGCGCTTCAGTTAGATTAGATTTTTAAATTTCCACTCAAAGTCTGCCTGGACGCAATTCATCAGAATAGTCTTCAAGAAAAGGCCCTTCGAAAAATTTTAACTACTAAACTTCCCTTCAGAGTCTGCTTGCAGCCAGTTCATGGGGCTACATTTTAGGAAAAGGCAAAAAGAAAACACTTTAACTACTAAATATAAGCTCAAAGACTGCTTAGAGCATATTCATTCCGATGGATTACAGGAAAAGGTTTTTAAAAATTCTTTCAACTACTAAACATCCGCTTAAAGTATACTGAGAGCCAAGTCATGGGGCTACATTTTAGGAAAAGGTAAATAGAAATGACTTTAAGTACTAAACTTCCGCTCAAAGACTGCTTAGAGCCTATTCATTCCGTTGGATAATAGGAGAAGGTTTATAAAAATCACTTTAACAACTAAATTTCCGCTCAAAGTCTGCTTGCAACCAATTTATGGGGCCAGAATTCATGTAAAGTCTCTTAGAACTGATATTAACTACTAAATTTCCGCTACAAATCTGCTTGGAGCCAAGTCATTGGGATAGAATTTAGGAAAAGGCCTTCACAAATGATTATAAGTACTAATTTTCCGCTGCAAGTCTGCTTGGAGTGAATTAATGATGTTAGAATTCAAGAAAAAGATATAAAAATATCTTTAACTACTAAACTTCCGCTTAAAGTATTCTGGGAGCCAAGTCATGGGGCTTGAGTTCAGGAGAAAGCCCTTGCATAAGATTTTTATTACTAAATTTCGCTCAAAGATTGCTTGGGGCCAATCCATTGGGCTAGATTTCAGGAAACAGCATTTAAAATGAATTTAACTACTAAACTTCGTATGTTGGGAGCCATTTCATTGGGATTGATTTCAGAAAAAGGCCTTTACAAATGATTTTAACAACTAATTTTCCACTGAAAGTCTGCTTGGAACTAATTCATAGGGCTACATTTCAGTAAAAGGCCCTTCGGTTGGATTTGATTTTTAAATTTACGCTTAAAGTCTGCTTGGAGCCAATTCATGGGGCTAGAATTCAGATAAAGACTATTGGAACTGATTTTAACTAATAAATTTCCGCTCAAATTCTGCTTGGAGCCAATTCATTGGGATAGAATTTAGGAATGGGCCTTCACAAGTGATTATAAGTACTAAACTTCCGCTCCAAGTCTGTTTGAGGCCAATTTATGATGTTAGATTTCAGGAAAAGTTTCTAAAAAATATCTTTAACTACTAAACTTCCCCTTAAAGTATGCTGGGAGCCAAGTCTTTTGGCTTGATTTGGGGAGAACGCCCTTACAATTGATTATAACTTCTAAATTTCCGCTCAAAGACTGCTTGGGGCCAATTCATTGGGCTAGGTTTCAGGAAATAGCCTTTACAGATGTATTTAACTATTAAACATCCGCTCAAAGTATGCTGAGAGCAAATTCATTGAGCTAGATATCAGGAAATAACCTTTACAAATGAATTTAACTACTAAACTCCCATTGAAAGTATGCTGAGAGCCAATTCATTGGGCTAGATTTCAGTAAATAGCCTTTACAAATGAATTTAGCTACTAAACTTCCGCTCAAAGTATGCTGAGAGCCAATTCATTGGGCTAGATTTCAGAAAAAATGCCCTAACAAATGATTTTAACTGCTAAGTTTCCGCTGAAAGTCTACTTGGAACTAATTCATAGGGCTAGATTTCATTAAAAGGCCCTTCGGTTGGATTTGATTTTTAAATTTCCACTCAAACTCAGCCTGGAGGAAATTCATGAGGATAGACATCAAGAAAAGGCCCTACGAAAGATTTGAACTACTAAACTTCCCTTCAAAGTCTGCTAGCAGCCAATTCATGGGGCTACATTTTCGGAAAAGGCAATTAGAAATGACTTTAACTACTAAATTCCCGTTCAAAGACTGCTTAGAGCCTATTCATTCCGATGGATTATAGAAAAAAGGTTTTTGAAAATGATTTTAACTACTAAAGTTCCGCTCAAAGTCTGCTTTGAGACAATTCATGGGGTTAGAATTCAGGTAAAGACTCGTAGAACTGATTTTAACTACTAAATTTCCGCTCAAAACCTGCTTGAAGCCAAGTCATTTTGATAGAATTTAGGAAAAAGCCTGCACAAATGATTATAAGTACTAAACTTCCGCTCCAAGTCAGCTTGGAGCAAATTTTTGAGGTTAGATTTCAAGAAAAGGATCTGAAAAATATTTTTAACTACAAAACTTCCGCTTAAAGTATGCTGGCAGCGAAGTCATGGGGCTTGAATTTGGCAGAAGGCCTTTAAAAATGATTTTAACTACTAAATTTCCGCTCGAAGACTGCTTGGGGCCATTTCATTGTGCTAGATTTCAGGAAATAACCTTTACAAATGAATTTAACTACTAAACCTCCGCTCAAAGTATGCTGGGAGCCAATTCATTGTGCTAGATTTCAGGGAAAGCCCTTTACAATTGAATTTAACCACTAAACTATCGCTCAAAGTATACTGGGAGCCAATTCATTGGGCTAGATTTCAGGAAGTAGCCTTTACAAATGAATTTAACTACTAAACTTCCGCTGAAATTATGCTGGGAGCCAATTCATTGGGCTAGATTTTAGAAAAAGGACCTTACAAATGAATTTAACCACTTATTTTCCGCCGAAAGTCTGCTTGGAACTTATTCATAGGGCTAGATTTCAGTAAAAGGACCTTCGGTTTGATTTGATTTTTAAATTTCCACTCAAAGTCTGCCTGGAAGCAATTCATCAGGATAGACTTCAAGAAGGGGCCCCTCGAAAGATTTTAACTACTAAACTTCCCTTCAATGTCTGCTCGCAGCCAACTTATGGGGATACATTTTAGGAAAATTCAATTAGAAATGACTTTAACTACTAAATTTCTGCTCAAAGACTGCTTAGAGCCCATTCATTCCAATAGATAATAGGAAAAGGTTTTTAAAAATGATTTTAACTACTAAATTTCTGCTCAAAGTCTGCTTGAAGCCGATTCATGGGGCTAGAATTCAGGTAAAGACTCTTAGAACTGACTTTAACTACTAAATTTCCGCTCAAAATCTGCTTGAAGCCAAGTCATTGGGATAGAATTTAAGAAAAGGCCTTCACAATGATTATAAGAACTAAACTTCTGCTCCAAGTCTGCTTGGAGCCAATTTATGAAGGTAGATTTCAATAAAAGGATCTAAAAAAAATTTGTAACTACTAAACTTCCGCTTAAGGTATGCCGGGAGCCAAGTCGTGGGACTTGATTTCTGGAGAAAGCACTTTCAAATGATTTTAACTACTAAATTTCCACTCAAAGACTGCTTGGGGCCAATTTTATGAGTTAGATTTCAGGAAATAGCATTTACAAATGAATTTAACTACTAAATTTCCGCTCAAAGTATGCTGGAAGCCAATTCATTGAGTTAGATTTTAGGAAGTAGCCTTTACAAATGAATTTAACTACTAAACTTCCGCACAAAGTATGCTGGGAGCCAATTCATTGTGCTAGATTTCAGGAAAAAGCCTTTACAAATGATTTTAACTACTAAATTTCAACTCAAAGTATGCTGGGAGTCAATTTCTTGGGCTTAATTTCAGAAAAAGGTCCATACAAATGATTTTACCTACTAAGTTTCCACTAAAAGTCTGCTTGCAACTAATTCATAGGGCTAGATTTCAATAAAAGGCCCTTCGGTTGGATTAGATTTTTAAATTTCAACTCAAAGTCTGCCTTGAGGCAATTCATCAGGATAGACATCAAGAAAAGGCCCTTGGAAAGATTTTAACTACTAAACTTTCCTTCAGAGTCTGCTTGCAGCCAATTCATGGGGCTACATTTAAAAAAAAGGCAATTGGAAATGACTTTAACTACTAAATTTCCGTTCAAAGACTGACTAGAGCCTATTCATTCTGATGGATTATAGGGAAAGGTTTTTAAAAATGATTTTAACTACTAAATTTCCGCTCAAAGTCTGCTTGGAGCCAATTCATTGGGCTAGAATTCAGGTAGAGATTCTTAGAACTGACATTAACTACTAAATTTCCGCTCAAAATCTGCTTGGAGCTAAGTTATTGGGATAGAATTTAGGAAAAGGCCTTCACAAATGATTATAAGTACTAAACTTCCGAACCAAGTCTTCTTAAAGCCAATTTATGCGGTTAGATTTCCAGAAGAGGATCTAAAAAATATTTTTAACAATCAAACTTCCGCTTAAAGTATGCTTGGAGGCAATTCATCAGGAAATACTTCAAGAAGAGGCCCTTCAAAATATTTTAACTACGAATCTTCCCTTCAAAGTCTGCTTGCAGCCAAATCATGGGGCTACATTTTAGGAATAGGCAATAAGAAATGATTTTAACTACTAAATTTCCGCTTAAAGACTGCTTAGAGCCAATTCATTAAGAAGGATTATAGGAAACTCTTTTTAAAAATAATTTTAACTACAAAATTTTGGCTCAACATATGCTTGGAGCCAAGTCATTGGGATATAATTTGGGAAAAGGCCTTCACAAATGACTAAAAGTATTTAACTTCCGCTCGAATTCGGCTTAGAGCCAATTTATGAGGTTAGATTTCAAGAAATGGATCTAAAAAATATTTTTAACAACTAAACTTTCGCTTAAAGTATGCTGGGAGCCAAGTCATGGAGCTTGACTTCTGGAGAAGGCCCTGAAAAATATTTTTAACAACTAAATTTCCGCTCAGAGGCTGCTTGGGGCCAATTCATTTTGCTAGATTTCAGGAAATAGCATTTACAAAGGAATTTAACTACTAAACTTCCGCTCAAAGTATTCTTGGAGCTTATTCATTGGGCTAGATTTCAGGAAATAGCATTTACAAAGGAATTTAACAACTAAACTTCCGCTTAAAGTATGCTTGGAGGCAATTCATCAGGAAATACTTCAAGAAGAGGCCCTTCAAAATATTTTAACTACGAAACTTCTCTTCAAGGTCTGCTTGCAGCCAAATCATGGCGCTACATTTTAGGAATAGGCAATAAGAAATGATTTTAACTACTAAATTTCCGCTCAAAGACTGCTTAGAGCCAATTCATTAAGAAGGATTATAGGAAACTCTTTTTAAAAATAATTTTAACTACTAAATTTTGGCTCAACATATGCTTGGAGCCAAGTCATTGGGATAAAATTTGGGAAAAGGCCTTCACAAATGACTATAAGTATTTAACTTCCGCTCCAAGACTGCTTAGAGCCACTTTATGAGGTTAGATTTCAAGAAATGGATCTAAAAAATATTTTTAACAAATAAACTTCCGCTTAAAGTATGCTGGGAGCCAAGTCATGGGGCTTGATTTCGGGAGAAGGCCCTGACAAATGACTTTAACAACTAAATTTCCGCTCAGAGGCTGCTTGGGGCCATTTCATTTTGCTAGATTTCAGGAAATAGCATTTACGAAGGAATTTAACTACTAAACTTCCGCTCAAAGTATGCTTGGAGCTAATTCATTGGGCTAGATTTAAGGAAATAGCATTTACAAAGGAATATAACTACTAAACTTCCGCTCAAAGTATGCTGGGAGCCAATTTTATGAGTTAGATTTCAGGAAATAGCATTTACAAATGAATTTAACTACTAAATTTCCGTTCAAAGTATGCTGGAAGCCAATTCATTGGGCTAGAATTCAAGTAAAGACTCTTAGAATTGACTTTAACTACTAAATTTCCGCTTAAAATCTGCTTGGAGCCAAGTCATTGGGATACAATTTAGGAAAAGGCCTTCACAAATGATTATAAGTACTAAATTTCCGCTCCAAGTCTGCTTGGAGACAAATTATGAGGTTAGATTTCAAGAAAAGGATCTAAAAATGACTTATAACTACTAAACTTCAGCTTAAGGTATGCCGGGAGCCATGTCGTGGGACTTGAATTCGGGAGAAGGCCCTTACAAATGACTTTAACTACTAAACTTCCGCTCAAGGACTGATTAGAGCCTATTAATTCTGATGGATTGTAGGGAAAGGTTTTTAAAAATGATTTCAACTACTAAATTTCCGCTCAAAGTCTGCTTGGAGCCAATTCATTGGGCTAGAATTCAGAAAAGGGCCCTTACAAATGATTTTAACTGCTAAGTTTCCGCTTAAAGTCTGCTTGGAACTAATTCATAGTGCTAGATTTCAGTAAAAGGCCCTTCCGTTGGATTTGATTTTTAATTTTCCACTCAAAGTGTGCCTTGAGGCAATTCATCAGGATGGACTTCAAGAAAGTGCCCTTCGAAAAATTTTAACTACTAAACGTCCCTTCAAAGTCTGCTTGCAGCCAATATATTGGGCTACATTTTAAGAAAAGGCTATTAGAAATGACTTTAACTACTAAATTTAAGCTTAAAGACTGCTTCGAGCCTATTCATTCCGACGGATTATAGGATAAGGTTTTTAAAAATGCATTTAACAACTAAATTTTCGCTCGAATTCGGCTTAGAGCCAATTTATGAGGTTAGATTTCAAGAAAAGGATCTAAAAAATATTTATATCTACTAAACTCCCGCTTAAACTATGCTGGGAACCAAGTCATGGGGCTTGAATTCGGGAGAAGGCCTTTACAAAAGACTTTAACTACTAAACTTCCGCTCAAAGTATGTTGGTAGCCAAATCATTGGGCTAGATTTCAGGAAATCGCCTTTACCAATGATATTAACTACTAAGTTTCTGCTGAAAGTCTGCTTGGAACTAGTTCATTGAGCTAGATTTCAGGAAATAGCCTTTACAAATGAATTTAACTACTAAATTTCCGCTCAAAGTATGCTGGGAGCCAATTCATTGGGCTAGACTTCAGGAAATAACATTTATAAATGAATTTATTTACTAAACTTCCGCTCAAAGTATGCTGGGAGCCAATTCCTAGTGCTAGATTTCAGGAAATAGCCTTTACAAATGATTTTAACTACTAAACTTCCCCTCAAAGTATGCTGGGAGACAATTCATTGGGCTAGATTTCAGAAAAAGGCCCTTACAAATGATTTTAACTACTACGCTTGCGTTGAAAGTCTGCTTGGAACTAATTCATAGGGCTAGATTTCAGTAAAAGCAACTTCGAGTGGATTCGATTTTTAATTTTCCAATCAAAGGCTGCCTGGAATAAATTCATCAGGATTGACTTCAAGAAGAGACTCTTTGAAAGACTTAAACTACTAAACTTTCCTTCAAAGTCTGCTTTCAGCCAATTCATGCAGCTACATTTTAGGAAAAGGCAATTAGAAATGACTTTTACCACTAACTTTCCGCTCAAAGACTGCTTAGAGCCTATTCATTCCGATGGGTTATAGGAAAAGTTTTCTAAAAATTCATAGGGCTAGAATTCAGGCAAAGACTATTAGAACTGATTTTAACTACTGAATTTCCGCTCAAAATCTGTATGAAGCCAGGTCATTTGGATAGAATTTACGAAAAAGGGCTTCACAAATGATTATAAGTACTAAACTTCCGCTGCAACTTTTCTTGGAGCCAATTTATGAGGTTAGATTTCAAGAAAAGGATCTAAAAAAAATTTTTAAATACTAAACTTCTGCTTAAAGTATGCTGGGAGCCAAATCATCCGACTTGATTTTGGGAGTAGGTCCTAACAAATGATTTTAACTACTAAATTTCCGATCAATATCTGCTTGGAGCAAATTCATTGAACTAGAATTCAGGAAATAGCTTTTACAATCGAATTTAACTACTAAACTTCCGCTCAAATTATGCTGAGAGCCAATGAATTAGGCTAGATTTCAGAAAATAGCCTTTACAAATGAATTTAACTACTAAGCTTCCGCTCAAGTATGCTGGGAGCAAATTCATTGGGCTAGATTTCAGAGAAAAGGCCCTTACAAATGATTTTAACTACTAAGTTTCCGCTGAAAGTCTGCTTGGAACTAATTTATAGGGCTCGATTTCATTAAAAGGCCCTTCGGTTGGAGTTGATTTTTAAATTTCCACTCAAAGTCCGCCTGGAGGAAGTTCATCAGGATAGACTTCAAGAAAAGGCCCTTCGAAAGATTTTAACTACTAAACTACCCTTCAAAGTCTGCTTGCAGCCACTTCATGGGGCTATATTATAAGAAAAGGCAATTAGAATTGAATTTAACTACTAAATTTCCGCTCAAAGACTGCTTACAGCCTATTCGTTCCGATGGATTATAGGAAAAGGGTTTTAAATAGATTTTAACTACTAAATTTCCGCTCAAAGACTGCTTGGGGCCAATTCATTGGGCTAGATTTCAGGAAATAGCCTTTATGAGTGAATTTATTTACTAAACTTCCGCTCAAAGTATGCTGGCTGCCAATTAATTGGGCTAGATTTCGGGAAATAGCCTTTACAAATGAATTTAAATACTAAACTTCCGCTCAAAGTATGCTGGGAGCTAATTCATTGCTCTAGATTTCAGGAAATAGCCTTTACAAATGAACTTAACTTCTAACCTTCCGCTCAAAGTATGCTGGGACCCAATTCATTGGGCTAGTTTTCAGAAAATGACCCTTACAAATGATTTTAACTACCAAGTTTTCGCTGAAAGTCTGCTTGGAACTATTTCATAGGGCTAGACTTCCGTAAAAGGTCCTTCGGTTCGATTTGACTTTTAAATTTCCACTCAAAGTCTGCCTGGAGGCAATTCATCAGGATAGACTTCAAGAAAAGACCTTCTGAAAGATTTTAACTACTAAACTTCCTTTCAAAGTCTGCTTGCAACCAATTCATGGGGCTACATTTTCGCAAAAAGGCAATTAGAAATAATTATAACTACTAAATTTCCGCTCAATATCTGCTTGGAGCAATGTCATTGGGATATAATTTAGGAAAATTCCTTCACAAATGATTATAAGTACTAAACTTCCGGTCCAAGTCTGCTTGAAGCCAATTTATGAGGTTAGACTTCAAGAAAAGGATCTAAAAAATGTTTTTAACTACTAAACTTCCGCTCAAAGTATGCTGGGAGCCAATTCGTTGGGCTAGATTTCATTAAATTGCCTTTACAAGTGAATTGAACTATTAAACTTCCGCTCAAAGTATGCTTGGAGCCAATTCATTGGGCTAGAATTCAGGAAATAGCCTTCACATATGAATTTAACTACTAAACTTCCGCTCAAAGTATGCTGGGAGCCAATTCATTGCCCTAGATTTCAGGAAATAGTATATACAAATGAAGTTAACTACTAAACTTCCACTCAAAGTATGCTGGGAGCCAATTCATTGGGCTAGATTTCAGAAAAAGGCCCTTACAAATGATTTTAACTACTGACTTTCTGCTGAAAGTCTGCTTGGAAGTAATTCATAGGGATAGATTTCAGTAAGGGGCTCTTCGCTTGGATTTGATTTTTAAAATTCCACTCAAAGTCTGACTGGAGGCCATTCATTAGGATAGACTTCAAGAAAAGGCCTTTTGAAATATTTTAACTACTAAACTTCCCTTCAAAGTCTGCTTGCAGCCCATTCATGGGGCTATATTTAAGGAAAAGGCAATTAGAAATGACTTTAACTACTAATTTTCCGCTGAAAGACTGCTTAGGGCCTATTCATTCCAATGGATTATAGAAAAAGGTTTTTAAAAATGATTTTAACTACTAAATTTCCGCTCAAAGTCTGTTTGGAGCCAATTCATGGGGTTGAAATTCAAGTAAAGACTCTTAGAACTGATTCTAACTACTAAATTTCCGCTGAAAATCTGTTTGGAGCCAAGTCATTGGGATAGAATTTAGGAAAAAGTTTTCACAAATGATTATAAGTACTAAAACTTCCGTTCAAGTCTCCTGGGAGCCAATTTATGAGGTTAGATTTCAAGAAAAGGATCTAAAAAATACTTTTAATAACTAAACTTCCGCTTAATGTATGCTGGGAGCCAAGTCATGGGGCTTGATTTCGAGAGAAGGCCCTTACAAATGATCTTATATACTAAAATTCCGCTCCAAGACTGCTTGGGGCTAATTCATTGGGCTAGATTTCAGGAAATAGACTTTACAAATGAATTTAACTACTAAACTTCTGCTCAAAGTATGCTAGAAGCCAATTCATCGGGCTAGATTTCAGGAAATAGAGTTGACAAATAAATTTAACTACTAAACTTCCACTCAAAGTATGCTGGGAGCAAATTCATTGGGTTAGACTTCAGGAAATAGCTTTTACAAATGAATTTAACTACAAAACTTCTGCTGAAAGTATGCTGGGAGCCAATTCATTGGGCTAGAATTCAGAAATAGGCCCTTACAAATGATTTTAACTACTAAGTTTCCTCTGAAAGTCTGCTTGGAACTAATACATAGGGCTAGATTTAAGTAAAAGGCCCTTCGGTTGGTTTTGATTTTTAAATATCCACTCAAAGTCTGCCTGGAGGCAATTCATCAGGATAGACTTCAAGAAAAGGCCTTTCGAACTATTTTAACTACTAAACTTCCCTTCAAAGTCTGCTTGCATCCAATTCATGGGGCTACATTTTAGGAAAAGGTAATTTGAATTGACTTTAACTACTAAGCTTCCGCTCAAAATCTGCTTGGAGCCAAGCTATTGGGATAGAATTTAGGAAAAAGGTTTCACAAATGATGAAAAGTACTAAACTTGCACTCGAAGTCTGCTTGGAGCCAATTTAAGAGCTTAGATTTCAAGAAAAGGATCTAAAAAATATTTTTAACTACTAACCTTCCGCTTAAAGTATGCTGGGAGCCAAGTCATGTGGCTTGATTTCTCGAGAAGGCCCTTACAAATGATTTTATATACTAAATTACCGCTCAAAGACTGCTTGGGGCCGAATCATTGGGCTAGATTTCAGGAAATAGCTTTTACAAATGAATTTAACTACTAAACTTCCACTCAAATTATGCTAGTAGCCAATTCATTGTACTAGATTTCAGAAAAAGGCCCTTACAACTGACTTTAACTACTAAGTTTTTGCTGAAAGTCTGCTAGAAACTAATTCATAGGGCTGGATTTCAGTAAAAGGCCTTTTGGTTGGATTTGATTTTTAAATTTCCACTCAAAGTCTGCCTGGAGGCAATTCATCAGAATAGACTTCAAGAAAAGGCCTTTCGAAAGATTTTAACTACTAAACTTCCCTTCAAAGTCTGCTTGCAGCCAATTCATGGGGCTACATTTTAGGAAAAAGCAATTAGAAGTGACTGTAACTACTAAATTTCCGCTCAAAGACTGCTTAGAGCCTATTCATTCCTATGGATTATAGGAAAAGGTTTTTAAAAATGATTTTAACTACTAAATTTCCGCTCAATGTCTGCTTGGAGCCAATTCATTGGACTAGAATTCAGGTAAAGACTCTTAGAACTGATATTAACTACTAAAGTTGCGCTCAAAATCTGCTTGGAGCCAAGCCATTGGGATAGAATTTAGGAAAAGGCCTTCACAAATGATTATAAGTACTAAAATTCCGATCCAAGTCTGCTTGGAGCCAATTTATGAGGTTAGATTTCAAGAAAAGGATTTAAAAAATATTTTATACTACTAAACTTCTGCCTAAAGTATGCTGGGAGCCAAGTCATGGGGCTTGATTTCGGGAGAAGGCCCTTATAAGTGATTTTAACTACTAATTTTCCGCTCAAAGACTGCTTGGGGCCAATTCATTTGGCTAGATTTCAGGAAGTAGCCTTTACAAATGAACTTAACTACTAAACTTGCGCTCAAAGGATGCTGGGAGCCAATTTATTGGGCTAGATTTCAGGAAATAGCCTTTACAAATGAATTGAACAACTAAGTTTCCGCTCAAAGTATGCTGGGAGCCAATTCATTGGGCTGGATTTCAGGAAATAGCTTTTAAAAATGAATTTAAATACTAAACTTGCGCTCAATGGATGCTGAGAGCCAATTCATTGGGCTAGATTTCAGAAAAAGGCTCTTGCAAATGATTTTAACTACTAAGTTTCCGCTGAAATTGTGCTTAGAACTAATTCATAGAGCTAGATTTCAGTAAAAGGACCTTCTGTTGGATTTGATTTTTAAATTTCCAATGAAAGTCTGCATGGAGGATATTCATCAGGATAGACTTCAAGAATAGGCCCTTCGAAAGGTTTTAATTACTAAACTTCCCTTCAAAGTCTGCTTGCAGCCGATTCATGGGGCTACATTTTAGGAAAAGGCAATTAGAAATGACTTTAACTATTAAATTTCAGCTCATAGACTGCTTAGAGCCTATTCATTCCGATGGATTATAGGAAAAGGTTTTCAAAAATGATTTCAACTACTAAATTTGAGCTCAAAGTCTGCTTGGAGCCAATTCATGGGACTAGAGTCAGGGTAAAGACTCTTAGAACTGATTCTAACTACTAAATTTCTGCTCAAAATCTGTTTGGAGCCAAGTCATTGGGATA
>JANSTP010017681.1:0-15305 GCA_025330745.1 Cladonema radiatum
ATTTGAGCATTCCTTATTTTGAACATACTTTCATGTCCCCTGAGTTTAATATCCCTGTCTTTTGCGAGGTTTAATTTGAAATTCTCTAATTTGAACAAATCATTCTATCCTTTGCATGTTCGAGCAAGTACCATACATGACTTATCATAGTAGAATCGTGTAATTTAATGATGTTGCAAAATTTTGATCGAAATTCAAAAAAAGCATAACCTCAAAAGACACAACATGGCTAGAATTTTATTGCTAGAAGTAATGTACTTATGCCGAGAAAAATGAAAAAGTGAAATCATATGATCTATGACATCATAGACTTTAGCTAAAACAGAACACTATCCAAAGGTTACTAATAACAATAGTAACATACTATTAACAAATTAAATACCAAGTTTGATACAGACTTGATACTCGGTTCGCAAAAGTTGATAAAAACATTAAATCACATGATTTAATGACCTCATAATGACCTGACATCTACCAAGTGTTAATAATCATAAGCAGTGTATTTATAGTAATTAAACCAAAAATATGATATCAGGTGACCCATGACATCACAGCATTTAGCTGAAAGCAACAGCCGTTGAAAAGTCATAAAACCAATAACTAAATAGCTACCAAGTTTCATAATTATTTGATATTTCGTTCATGAAAAAAATCAAACTTTTATGTGATGGCAAACCACTTCTAATTAACAAAACAATGTCCTTGTCTACGATGCTTTTACTTTTCCAAAAGCGAGTTTAAAAACTGGTTGCTTTACCGAAAACACAGTAGCTCCAGGAGATAAATTTCCTTCATACTAAAACATGCAAGAAAAGATATGCACAAAAAAGAATGAGAGGAAATTTTCGCAGAAAAAGAAGATAAATATAGAAGAAAGAAGATACATGAGAAACATAAGGAAAATTTACCTACCAAAACTTTTAAAAAAACAAAGACTAAGAATGTAGATCCTAAGAATGTAGAATGTGTTTAGAACGTGTTAAAAAAAACATGTAAAAATAACCAAAGAAAATAATCTAAAACAAGAAAAGAAAATACAAAATAATTTTTAAAAAGAATTTATCTGTGACATAATACTATGGAAGCTAATTAAAGATCATTTGGCTAGTTATTTAATTCAAATTACCCTAACCTTGTTTATCATCAGATTCCGATGTTTTCATCACTCTAGATAATGTTGGAAGAATCTTATCACTTTCGTATATATTGTAAATACTTGCCAATATACAGCATAATCCAGTTAGATACTTTTTCGATACTAAAATGTTTTCCGGAAGATGACCAGCAAACCAGTCATCTATTTCCTTTGCTTGGATTTTCTTTACGGTTAAATTTATGCTGTTCAATATATGACTCAATATCCATTATAAGATCATCACCAGCTTTCCAACAAAAACATTGCAGCATGACTGGGGAAAGAACCCCTTCAACCATCATCCCTTTTATGTGAGGTGGCATTAGTTTAAATAAAACCTCATACAAATATCGAGAACTTTCAGGACTAATTTTTGTTGAATGGTCATCAAGAAACCTAAAGTAAAAAAATCTAGTTCATCATTCCTAATATAAAAAAACAAACAATATAAAGAAATTAAAAGGTAACATTTTTTGAACGTCAATAGACTGGAGTCTCGAAATTGCATCTGTAAAAGTGCCTTTTAGTTAATCTTTTAAAAGTTTTTATACTCACCTGAAAAAGCCTGGAAGTGGTTTTAATGGGCATTTTATGTGCATTGTTATGGTACCAAATGAAACCTCTATTGGTTACAATGAAAAACTGTATTTCGCTAATTGGCATAATTTATTGGCAAAAGCTATGACCAAAAAATGAGAATAAAGGAAGGAAAACACAACATGAGTCTAACAATTCAGATAGGCTATAACTTGGGCTATAACAAAGGTACCATTTCCTTATGCAACTGATTTATGTACATTTCGGAAGTTAATTAAATTGATCTGCACTTTAATACAAAAACGTGTTTAGGTTGTTCCAATAAGAAAATCCAGAGGGGCTAGAGGGCTCATTTACTTTTGAGGATAATAACAACCTTTCTAAAATCTTTTTTTAATGAAATATACCTTTTCAAAGCTTTGAAAACATCTTCTTGGCAGTACTTTTCTGATCATTGTCACTTTGGTTTTCACAATGATCATCATCATCATTGGTATCCTCATCAGACGTATCGGGATACAACGACGTAAAAAATGTAAATATAGCATCATCATACTTAATAACCACTGGTAAATTCCAGGAGACATCAACATTTCTCCCCTCTGATTTCAAATTTTTTGGTACAAGATACCAATAATCTTTAAATGGAAAATCACCACCATCATCTAATGGTTTAAACCCAAGTCTCCAAAAAATCTTTCTAAGTTGCGCTGATCAATTGTAACAAAGTTTTTATATTCAGGTCTAACAACACCAACAGAAAACATTTTCTGCGCACAAAATAAAATTCTGTTGCAAGCGAAAAACCCCAGATCATTTCCTCTATGATTTTTTTCAATAAAAACTTTTCCAAAAAACAAGATACCACCTTTGTTTGCTTCGTAACGCTCTTTATCTGTAATCTTTTGCCATTTGTAGTGACGTAATGTTCCATTTTGGTGAAATATGTCAAATGCCAAGCAACAAAACTTCTTTGAGTGTTGGAATGCACAATTAAAAAAATTATATTTACATGACTTATGACTTATCAACAACAACTGCATCAACTGATCCTACTTTTCTTTTGTTTTCGTATGTTTCACAGTGACATTAAAATTAGTAGTGCACTTGATATTGCTTTTGTATTGGTTTACAATAACAACATATTCACCTTTGGAAAAATGCTTTACCTTATGCAAGTGCATATTTATTTGTTCAATCCAAGGAAAATTATATTGATTCATTTCTATATTTCTGAAAAACCAAACAAACATTAGTATGGTGTTAAAAAATAGCACAGTTTATACTATAGCTTTCCACAGCTTTCCACTTTCCACATTTACACAGCTGCTTTCCCTGACTGACTAAATAAAACATACTTATTTACTTAATAATTTATTTCGAATCCGAGGATTGGGAAAATATGACTATGATAATGCCACAAAAAGGTGGTAATGGTTTTTGAATTATCAGTTTGACAATATTTTTTTAAAAACAAATTAAAGAGAAAATGGTATGTTTTCAAAAAGTATTGAATTTATACTGCTATGACAATACAATACACGCTTGTACAAGTTGTACAAGTTATAACTGTGTTTTGATCTTACAATAAGGTCTATTTTTGTTGATAAATCACATTCATCCGCAGTTCCTTTACCTTAAGGTTCATGAAAAAAAAGAGCAACAAAGAAAACACTGGGAAAATATGTTCACTGGTACCATGTAAATAACTGCCACATTTGCCACTGCTGATGAGCTGATGCTCTACCTCTTTTATCTTACATATTTTACACTCAATTTCATATAATATAATGAGAAATAAAGACTGGCTTGATATTCAGACACTTCTAAAAGTAGTAAAAAATCATTGTTTGGGTATCAAACTTAACACAAGTTCCTCCACCTTACTTCAACCACACAATAAGACAACTCACTTCAGCTATGTTGGAGGAACAAGAAAAGATTTAACTAGCACCGTTAAAGCATTACATGATTTCATTTCTGATAATAATAGACTTCCTTTGCCAATACTAAATATAATATATATAAACACAAATTTAGCACCTCTGAAAGCACTGCCTCTCTACGTTTTGAAAACTTGAACTTAAATTGGGACAGTTATATTATATGATTGCTACTGTTATATTGCATTGCTAATTACAAAGTAGTAACACAAGCCATTGAAATAGCAAAGAACCTTTAGCGGTGGGACAATAACAATAACAATTAACATAACCTCCAAGAAATAAGCAGACAAAGAGAGTTATGATAAACAATAAAAGTAAAAAAAAAAAGCAAAAATAATATTAAGATCATAACCAATAATAATAATGACATTATTGTTAAACTTTACAGTATTTAAATTTTTTCAAAATACATTGACACAACTGTACACATTTCAAAGGAAACAAAAAGTTAAATTAAAAAGAAAAGATGCCTTTTGATAAGATCTTCAATTTACTCAACGAAAAACTTCTGAATCGAAGAAGAAAATCTTGAAATGAATACTAATCTTGAATAGTTTTACTAATGAGACCCAACAAAAGTCTATTTCTGTAAAACACTCTTGGATTATAGCTAGGTTTGAGCTTCTAGCTTAAAACATGATTCTAAAAAGTAATCTTAAAGACAATTAATCAACAGCTTGTAAAAAAACAAGCAATACTGGCAAAGAAAAGTCTAGAGAATTTAACTGTGAAAATATTCTTTCGAGGGAAAGACAAAAGAATGGGATATTGACTTTAGCATATAATTTGGAACAAAATTTCTTAGTTAAATTTTTAGAAACAAATAGAATTCTGTTGTTAGAAAATAAAGAAGCAAATGAGATCAAACATTTCAGAACCTAAAGAATTGCCTTAGAATTAATTGAAAATTGAAAATACTTTTTTGAAAACCTTTCCTGAAATGATAATATAAGCATATAACATATATTACAAATGTAATACAAAATTGATTATAATATACAAAAAATATTGAAACTAAAAATTGATACGGGAATAAAAAAATATAATAAATATGACACCAACAATGAAATTAAAAATATTTGCAATATATTTCGGTAGCTCGTACTATCGTTAGGTATATAAAATCAATAAAAATGGAAAAGGGAGCCCTGTTGCAAGACATTTTACTAGCTGTGAAAGTACGTTAATGGTAAATGACATCATTATTCTTGAAAAGTCAACTAAATTGTCAACTCAATTGAAGACATTGGAGGCGTTATTGATAAATGCAATTAAGCCGTCACTCAACACAAAAGATGAATATTGTAGTCGAGCTCTAACTAAAAAACTTTGACAAAAGAGATAATGTGCTCTATTAATTGATTAAATTGTTTTTAATATTATTTTCGATTTTGTTTTTCTGTTGTAATTTTCATTGATTCTATATGCCTAACGATGGTACAAGCTAATGAAATATATTGCAAATGTTTTTAATTTCATTGCTGGTGTTACATTTATTATATTTACATAAGAGAATAGTCAAACTGTTTTTATTATCAATACGTCATCAGATGCTCACAATTCAAACGTTCACAAAATGCACTCATCCCAGATTCTAATGAAGATTTGTTTCAAGGAATTTACTTAGGAAGATTTCTAAAACACAAACAAGATTAAAGAAAAATGGCCAGGATAGTTTGCAGGATATGCCATCTAATAGAAATGAAATCGACATAATCTATTTGTTAACAGTTTAAATACAAAACGTAGAAAAAACTCAGCACCGACTGACAAGAATTCTTTAAGAAACACAATTTGAAGAACTCACAAACCCAAACTCTCAAATATTATCTCACAAATAACAATAGATAGTAAAATAAATTCTCAAATGCTTTGTACTTCTACTTATCAAACTTCACTTTACAAATTCTTATTATAAATAAATAATGTTGAGAAAACTGAAACACCGCCAAAATTATACTATTATGACACATGTGCTTCATAGACACACTTTGAAAAGATTTAAGATGGTAGGGTCCCCACTAGAAACAGCCATATCCAATGGTGTTTGACCATAATTACTTTGAATTATAATATCTGCTTGGTTTTAAATTAATAATTCTACAAGACCAGCCGGACCATATTGAATAGCTTTGTGCAGTGCTGTCTCATTCATATCATCTACAGCATTCACATTGGCTTCATTTCCAATCAGTGTCCGAGCAACTCCAGTGTGACCATGGAGGGCACACAGGTGAAGGAAAGTTTGGAGAAAATTATCTCTCTCATTCACATGTGCTCCTTTAGTGATTAATAGTTTTACTATATCAGTGTATCCATGAGATGCTACCTCTTGAAGGGGTGTTTGTTTCCTATCGTTTTCAACATTTATACAAGCGTTATTTTCAACCAAAAACCTGACCATATCTAAATGGCCTTCTCAAATTGCAGTGTCAAGTGGAGTTGCAACCCAAACATCTCTTCCATTGACATCAAATTAATTAATTAATGACTCAGTAATCTTATGAGCATTATGAAAGACAGCAGTATGTAATAATCTGCTTTGCCACAAGACGTCATAGGAATTGAAATCAATATCATTGGTGGAAAGAAACTCGGAAAACAGATTCATATCATCTAACTTGATTATACAAGTTAAGGCTGTGAAAATATGTAAATAGAAATATATGAGAATTTCAATCGTTAATATCACTAAGATTCCATTAGAAACCAATTTTACAGATTGTTCAAAGAAACACAAGGTTGATTAGGTAGAAAATACTTAAATTATGTCAGTGAAAGCGAAAAGGGGTGATCCATGCAAAATTTGACTCAATTTAAATCTTCATAAATGGCATTCTAAAAAGTTGGGAAGCAATCTCTTTAAAACTTCTTACAGGCATCCTTTTTCTGCCATCCCAAAAGTATCAATTTTTCTGCATCAATATTTCTGATGCCATCAAATTTTTGACATCATATTTTCAGATAGCATCTAAAATTTTGCATGGCAAATTTTTTTTGCTTTGGTTTTGGATGGTATCCGAAATCAAAAATCATGGGTAAAGAAGAATTGGAACTAGCAACATTTTATTTTTTTTTTTGCAGAGACTCTGTTGAATAAGTATTGGTTATTGTATAGTTATGAGTGCAATATCGAATATATTTTTTAAACAAGTGAAAATAATAAGAATAATGGCAAGAAAAATGTTTGCCATATTGCATAAGAAAAATGATGGGATAAAAGTCTTCAAAACATCACCAAGACATTAAATACAAAACGTTCAAAACATTAACTACAGTATATTTAATAACTTTTAAAAATCTTAAGTTCACATCGAATTCGAAAGATTAAATTTCTTACACAATCATGGTTAGAGCAGTGCCTTTTGGGGGTCAGGTGTTACACTTTTGCGGAACTAATTTTCTATGCTTTTTATGAAAGTTCTATCCTTTTGGAAAAGTCAAAATTAATGGTTAAAGTGGGGCAACAAATATTTCCCCATAATGTTACTCGAAGATGCTATGTTTGATTTATGCCCTATTTCACCAGGGCTTTTCAGTCATTCGCATTCTTGGGTTTCCTGAACCACAATACTATTTCGCATGAAACTTTCTTGGATTATCATTTGGTTGTTTATAAACAATTCGAAAAAATTTGGTTGCTATGGAGATTGGCAATTTGATGACGTCATCATTTTAATTCATTTTAACTCAAAGTTTTGTAAATATTTTGATATATTTTTCAAAATAAACACGCTAAAGGCCCACAAGAGGCATTCCTACTTTATTTTCAAATTATTCAAGCTAAAAGTGAAATTATTATAAGGAAAAATTGTCAAAATAACAGTGACTATGCCCATAATGACGTCATTTAAATGACCAAATTTTTCCCCCGTAAAAACAGGGAATTATAGATTTTATCCACAAAGATGATACTTTCTGAGCTCTGTTGATATTTTTTGGACTTTTTATTTAAACTTAGTCATATTCTAAAAAAAGAAAATAAGGAACACTCATTTGCTACATATTCTGATGACGTTATCCATAAAATCTTTATTTTTTGCCTTGGCCCCTGGTTTTTTAGCAAGTGTGGGGATATTATGAAGAAAATTATTTTCAATTTTCATTGTATAGGTACTAAAATACTTGCAAAAGAAAAAACTTAACTAAAACTAATGGTGTGTGTTGGTCAAAATTCCCTACAAAGTATACACACAAGAAAAAGAATGAAAAAATTTGTGTGTTTAGAAATCAGGTTATAAATTAGAAATAAAACACTGAAAATACAAAGAGCTGCTATTGTAATTTCTAACAAAACAAAATTTTGATTTATAAATCACGTTGCCTGCCTCATGATGACGTCATCAAACGGACAATAGACAAATAAGATTACTATGGCAACATGCGGAGATTGAGACTTGACTTTGAAGAAGAAAGTTAGGAAAAATTTAATCTAAAATAGGCTCTGGTGAGGGTAATAGTTCAATTTTCTCTACCATGACTGTTAGTATCGAAGATTCTCTTAGCAATGCTACAGATCTTGCTGCTGCTATCAGGCCCGTAGTTAGAAAAAATTACCAAGGGGGCAATCCAGAATTTTTAGTCACCTCACCCCAAAGGTTTGTTTTGGTGAATATTCTTCTCGTTTAGAAAATCTAGTTAGATTATACAATGTGGAAGAGCCTCCATTCATTTCAGCTTTTCGAAGAAATGCATAAAGATTTTTCTATCGAATTATTTCATCCCACCGCTATGATAACATTAAAGATTTTTTTTGACATTATATACAATGTGTATCAAAAAAAGGCAACCCACAATTGAATCCTTCAAAAACCATTTAAAACATAATATCTTTGAAAAAGAACCTTATCTTAAGGCATACTTATATCCTCAATGAAGAAGGGAATACAGGTGGTCATAATGATTGTTTTTTATGAAATAAGAAAGGGTTTACAATTCAACATCGCGTGTAAAAAACGAGGATGGGCGCATGTTCTCTCTTTTTATTTATAAACTTTCTTAGAATATGACTAAGTTTAAATAAAAAGTCCTTTTCCTATCATCTTTTTGGATAAAATCTATAATTTCCTGTTTTTCCGGGGGAAAAATTTGGTCATTTAAATGACGTCATTATAGGCGTGGTCAATGTTATTTTGATAATTTTTCCTTATAATAATTTCACTTTTAGCTCGAATCTTCCAAAAATAAAGTAGGAATGCCTCTTGTGGTCCTTAAGTGTGTTTATTATGAAAAATATATCCAAGTATTTACAAAACTTTGAGTTAAAATTAATAAAAACGATGACGTCATCAAATTGCCAATCTCCATAGCAACCAAATTTTTTCCAAATTGTTTATAAACAACCAAATGATAATCCTAGAAAGTTTCATGCGAAATAGTATTGTGGTTCAGGAAACCCAGGAATGCGAATGACTGAAAAGCCCTGGTGAAATAGGGCATAGGTCAAACACAGCATCTTCGAGTAACATGGGAAATATCTGTTGCCCCACTTTTAATCATTAATTTTGACTTTTTTTCTCTATTTAACGATAGAACTTTCATAAAAAGCATAGAAACTTAGTTCCACAAAAGCATTACACCCGACCAACAAAAGGCACTGGTCTAGGTTTCTTGTTTGCATCGTTTTTGTTAATACTGCACTGTTTTTCAAAATATAAGAAATCACATTGCATAAATATACAGCCTATTTCTGAATCAAGCTTATCAGAAAGGTAGTAATCATCATTATCTATCAATGTAAGTCCTTTTGGCATGATTTGATCAGGTGAAAAGGCCATGACATCATCAAAAAATGAAAATTGCTGATTCGGATAAAATACCGACTTCGATAAAAACTGACAACAAAATGACGTTAATGAGGTCATAGTGATGTCGACATATATGAGTTACGTCATGGTCTACCATCCTGAGAAGTTTCAACATAAGATGATTATTGGTTGTTCATTTATTATACAATTAGTATTTTATTGGTCAAAAATTGCTACACCCATGTCCCAAAAAGAGAGCATGGTCAGTGGGGAGGTCATGGGTGAGGTCAAATTTTATTTCAAAATTGCAAAACTAAATGTTAGACGTACTGCAAAAATTTCACGTTAATTGCTTTTGTAGTTTTTTAGAAATTAAATTTTTCATTTCGGAAAGGGGAAGGTAAAACTACCCCCTTCCCCACCTCAACCAGAATGGGGTTAACAGAGCTATAGAAAACATCTGAGTCCACAGTATATAAAGCCAGAAAATAGATCAGAAATACTTACCATCAGTGGAATTTGATTCTTTCTCAACAAATCTGTCTACCTGAAGCCAAGGAAATCTGAGCAAACTATAAAACAAACATAGTTAAAATGTTTCAACTGGGCATAAAACATTACGTCACTTTTTACAAAATGATAATAATAAAAACTTGGTTGTTTTGCAATAAGTTGAACTGATTCTCACCAAGGAAATCTGAACAATATATATAACAGGCATAATTAAAAGATGTAAAATATTTCAGCTGCAAAAAACAACTTCAGCTAACAGCTAACAAAACGATATAATCGTCAAAAAAAGGATTTTTCTATGAATCTATGCAAAGTTAGCTTCAAACAAGCCAGGATTAGATGCAAAATTTTTGCTACAATAAGCTTAACTTAATTAAACTCAACAGAAAGACATAGTTGAAGTAGATACCAGTCAAATTTAATAAAAAAACCTTGATTAAGTCACATAATGGCTGGGAAAATATTCATTATAAAAATGTACCTAACTGTTATCAAATTTTCAAAAACAACTTAAACTACCCTGCTTTATTTGTTAAATATTTACTGTTTTGTTTTTACTTTTATTATTTATCTATTTATTTATTCATTTATTTAAACCTAGCATCTCAACACCTTCTCATCCCTCATTCCTTTCTTCCCAAAGGTCCTTGCTTTTTAAGTTGGATGTTAGAATTTTGAAAATGTTGTTCTGTGGCTTCCCAGATTGTTATTATTGCTGCTACCTGTTCATTGATGGATTGGTTTGGAGTATATTTTAAATAGTGCCAACAATTTATTTGAAGCCAATTTTTTAGACATGATATTTATTATTAGTGATAATGTACCTGATTAGCTGCCGTAGCTAAACAGTCCTTGTTCAAGTAATTTGTTGTCTAGCTTAGTGCAGGTCAACAGTTTGCTTATAGTTTACACATGTTTTCTTACCTAAACCAGCCTAGAGTATCTGGCCTTTGTATTTTATAAAAAAGAGTGATCTAAAAACAGATTTTTGAAAACATTGTTACTTTTGGTGTGAGCCAATTTCTTTTCTTTTTTATTTTTTAATAGCTGTCTGTTTTAGCCGGCCTTACAATTCGAGATTACACTGTTTATATATTGAAGTTTTCTAGCTTTTTCCTTTATTTTTTAGAGTATGGGAAGAAATGAATAGAGTTAACACAAAGAGAGTTAAAATTAAACTGGCTATCTCCCAGAAAGAATAGATTGCTACAATAATTGAAACAAATTCAATGAGAGCAACATTATGAAGAATGAGCAATAGCTATTTAAAGTTTTATACTCAAAGAAAGAATCAGCTGTCAGCCAAAAGTAAGAAGTTGCAGGCGTTTCTAAAAAATACTGGATAGTGGGAAACTGTTCAAGGCCATAGTGACAAAAACATTTCAGGCTTTTGAGGACAAAGTGTTCTTTTGCTGTGAATATTACAAGAGATTCAATTGAAATGGAAACAACTGCTGAAAACCCCATTTGTACAGACATTAAATTTACCATTTGACTATTTAAGTTCACAAAAAGACATTATTACTATGCCATTGATAAAATGGCAGCAATAATACAGTGGTGTAACTCAACTTTTTGAGTACTTGTCCCATTGGACAACCAAAAACAGGGTTGATGAAGAATTTAGTCGTCCAGAAAAAATTTCACTAGACTGAAAAAATATCACATATAATTTTTATATCCTGGCATTCTTTGAAAACAATTATTTTTTATAAAATATAAATGATTAAGAATTTTTAGAAATATAGTCAAGAATTACACAAAAATAAGCATTGATGGATCTTATGCCACAAGGCCTTTCTTATTTGGAAATCATTTGGTGAATTTCAAGAAGCTGAACTCAAGTTGAATGTCTTTAGGAACATGAGAAACTTCAGTTTCATTGGAAAGTTTTTGTTTCTTTCAATTTGTATAAAGCCTTCACTTACAATATTATAAAAACATACTTGGAACAAGAAGACACATTTATTGTGAGCACAAAGCTTGAAACCCGCAAGGTTCACACGCGAAGGTGAATCTCAAAAGCTTAAACTTTTGTGTCGCAAAGTCAATGTCAACATACATACCAACGGTTGTTGTGAAGTTGATCAATAGATACCTTATATAATCTAATAAGGTTAATTGAATGTTTACTGACCTGGAAGCACTCCATCTATGTCTTGTCAATACAAGTCAGTTTCCACCTTTCCAATCATGCAACAAAGTTCTGATCAATGAGTTTATGACATGTAATAGTCAATAATGTTAGCTTAATAAAAAAGGGTGAGTAAATTTTAAATTTTTCTCTTAATATTTTTTTTTGTTTTCCTTTTCTTTATACAGATCTTATTATTTCATCTTTTAAATCATGTCCAGACATAGGATTAAACACAAATAATCATCTCCTTGTGCATAGTAACTTACATAAAAATTTGTTGCTCTTAAAATATAATCACTTTTAATAAGAAATATTTGTTTGTTTATAACTTCCGAAGCGAAGCAAAAAAAAAATTTTCTTCAACTTTATCAATTACTTCTTCTCCCTGAATAGAGCTCAATCACCATCTTGACTTTTACTTGGGCTCTGATACCAAAATTGCCAGGTTACTATTACTTTGGTAAAATTTATGTTTTTATCAATCTAATCTAAAATCTAACCAAATTAAACTAAAATACCCTCCTGTGTTATTCTCTCACGAAAGTGAGAGTTTGCAGCCGCCTTGAGCAAAAACTTCTTCCTTTTTTTCTTATACCAAATTAAAAGTTTGGAACCCTTTAAAATGTTTCTTGCTCTTTATCAGTATGTGAACACCAATGCCCCCTATTTCAGAACATTTAGAACCTGATAAGCAGGTTATGACATTTTGGATATTCGAGTTTTTATCTCTTGCACATACTTTGTGCTGCAAAATGTCGTTTGGCAACTTAATGAAAATGTTTGAGATTTATTTAGTTTGTTTTATTTGATCTGTGGCACTAATTTTTCAACTACAAAATCCTTGAACAGTAAGGAAGCAGGTCTGTACATGCTGAGCCCTGAATAGTGACAAGTTTGTTAAATTTTGTAAGAAAAATTGTATTTTGTGACTTTCATTTTGTAAAATTTTTATCTTGCACATGCTACTTCATCGATTGTGCAAAATAAGGCGGTTCCAGAGCTTTGAAGCCTGTTGAAGCACAGAAACATCTCAAATTTTTTAATGTTGATTGCTGCAAAAATGTTTTATTAATTCATAAAATCTGGCAGCAAATACTTAGTTTTATTAATAGGGTTCTCTTTATATACTACTCATCTGATTATATTAATTGACATCATTTTTGTTACAAAACAATTATCCTTGGGGTAAAAAAATGTTGATATGGTTCACGATTTCATTCAAGCTTCAAATGACATTACTTTTATGAATTTTTAACATCAGTGTGCTTTGATGATGCAACCAAATGTTCATAATTTTCATTATACAGTATAAAAAATTAAGAGAAATTTATTTGAACTTATAAGCTCAATAAGCGGAAGTTCTGTTAGCTTGTCAGTTTTATTATGTATTCAATATGAGCTCAATACAGCATGAAGTGTTTTTTCTATATAAGCCTTTTAAGGAAACTTTTTGTGAGAATTCACCAGCAAAGCAGCCTCTAGCTTTCTTTGTTTCAGACTTTGAAAACTATGAAAATCTATGTTATGCAAACAGTTAAATGCATAATCACCTGTAAGTCATTTCAAAACAATCACCCTTTTCCAACTCTTCAACTGAAGGATGCCTCAGGGGCTGTTGTCCTCACATTAATGTTCATTGCTTTGCATAAGTCCAGGAACTCTTGATTTGCGAATTCTCCACCAAAATCAGTTAAAAATTTTCAGGGGCTTAAAATATTTGAATACAAGATGAAAAAAAGCTTTAACAATTGTTTTAGGAGGAATATATTTATGATAATTGAACAACTTTACAATATCTTTTAATATTGATATTATTGTCAGAGCAACAGGCTTGCGCCGGAGAGTTCAAGTTCCAAAGTAGGACGGGTGAATTGATGTTGAAAAGTTATTGCAAGCTTGGATCTTTGATTTTTATTGACCAGAACAACATTTTCTTGCGCTTCAACAGTTAAGTTATTTAGAAGATTAGAATTTGCAGATATTGGAAGTAACCCAATGATCTGATGCAGTAATGATTTGGATTTCAGACTTTCCAAATATTTATATTATATCATTTTCAAAATCAATTTTGATATTAGAATTTTTCATGATGTTTCAAGATAACAATAAAATATCCACGAAAAACGACATGTTACCAACAATAAAATATCCACATTAAGAATTGCTTCTCTTTCAGCAACAGTTATCAACAATTGATGTCAACATTAAACAGACATTCAATGAGGTAAACTGGATATCGGAAATTATTCAGTTGAGCTTGTGGCATCTGACAATGTTAATGTAAATGTAGCAAATGCAGCACTTTAAAAAAATGCTGGACTAGACATCAAGTTTTTGCCAAATTTAATTGACAAAAGAATTTTTTTTATTTTGACACTCCTATTAAGTTTATAGCAACACAAATAAATATTTGGCACCTAATCTTGGCTACAAAAACAAACACAAAAATACAAAACCGTTATTAGAAAGTGGCAAGATTCTTTTAAAACTATGAAAACCTAATCTTGAAAAAAAGCAAATTAAAATAGAAATACCAAGGTACTACATGTCTTTTTTTGATAACAGGGAAATATGGTGAGTTAATTAAAATAAGGAAAAAACAGTAGGAACCTCTTCAAAGCAATTTTGTTGTCTTTTATTGCCTAACATGAATTAATTTCTGGTGAAAAAAGCAAATTGTCCCCAGCAAATTAAACAAGAGCCCTTCCTGTCATTGATATATGGCATTATGCCCTAAACAATTGAACACATATATTTCTCAGATTTGAAAAAAAATAAAATAAAACTAGCATTAAAAGATATTACTTGCACTTTTCTTTAGATAGCTCGATGCTGCTAGCCTTTGATTTAGTAAAAAGTTATTGTTTATTATTGAAAAACCAGAGTATGTCAGTGAATTTATCATAGTTGATGTCAATAAATTTAGCAATCTTTAATTTTCTCCATTTAGATATTAATTGTCCATCTTTTGAAGGTTCCAATAAAATATTTTTATTATATGATATTTTTTGATCTATATTAGCATTATCTGAAATTAAATAAAGATTTTAAGCATTCCATAAGTTGGTACTTTGGATATGACAAAGAAACCTTGTGGTGCCATGTAAATAAAATTTAGAAACTCGTATCCTCTTACTGTATATCCACATATTTGTCCACATATTATCAAGTCGCAACTTATTATAGTTCATAAGTTAGAAAAGGAAAAAATAGCATTATGGTTAGCCATTGTGCTCTACTCAGGAGAATTTAGGTACACTAATTTGAAAAATGAAGCATCAGAAATAGTA
>JANSTP010017792.1:0-26286 GCA_025330745.1 Cladonema radiatum
AAATTGACCCCCCCCAGTTAAAATAGGGTTAAAGTTTCAATCATTTCATATAAGTACGAGAAGGTATGATTTAATAAAGAAATTTCTTAAATACGTTTATCTAGGCCAGAAGCAGCGTTTTTATTTCTTTCCATATATAACATAGTGTATTCTATTTGTTTGGCTTTGAAAAATAATTTAATATGTGAATAATTATTGATGGTATCATCGCGTTCCTAACCAGGACTATAATACAAGTAAATTTCCAAATCTAGTTCTGTTTTTAAAAATATTATTGAAAACACCTGTACTATAATTACACTTTTGTTAATTCCTGCAATTATCAAACAATAACTCTCTCTCTGTAGGAGAATGTCTTAGTTTACTCTGATAGCTTTTTATCCACAGGAAATTTTGAGCCTGAAGATATAAATAATACAAAAACATTCGCTCATCATCCACATTTTTGTTGATACACCAACAACTTTCACTATTCTATTATCTTTATCTAATAATGCTCCTACTCCTAAAAACACTTTCTTTTCAATCTATGGGTGACTAAGTAGTCAGTACACTTTAAAATTTTAAGTAAAACGTTCTAGATATCTTCGAAATTGCATATACAGTCTCCTAAAGAAACCTTAAAATCTTGTCTTTTACAAGTCTATCCAAATATTCTTTAAGACATGGAATTTGGGATAGCATTATCTCCCCAGACAAGCAACAGTATTGAAAGACTCTTAGGACTCCATAAGTTACAAGGACTTTTTTCAACAAAACTTGTCGGTTTTTCTTAACCAAATATGGAATTAGTCGTTGAATTATTTTATTGATGCAAAACAATTGAATTTTTGCAGTTAAAAAATTACCTTTATGGAAGAAGTCGGTAAAAAATAATTACTATTTGGTTGATTATGTGAATTAACAAAAGTGTAATTATTAACACGGATGTTTTCAATGAGCTTATACTCCTTCTATTTAACCCTATTCCTCCGGGGGGGGGAGGAATAGGGTTAAATAGCCCTTTTTTTGTTTGTAACAGAAAAACTACTAATGGAGACATGATGAAACTTTATGATTTTTAACAAAAGTTAGTTATGAACACTTTGGTGTAAAAGTTTTTTGGTGACCACACCCACAGTTGCCATGGAGGGAGGAATAGGGTTAAAAAGCCCGGGAGGAATAGGGTTAAAACCTCCTTGGTGGTACCCATTGAGTTCGAAGAACGAACTAGAGAGACAACTCTCAACTCTTGCATTTTACAAAAGTGAGGCCAAAATTAGTGTGGCAGCCTTTTTTTCAAAACTCAAAATCAATGAAAACTATTTTGATTTTTCAGCCTTATTTTCATAGAAAACTATATTTTTTATATCATTTTAATTTTCACAAAAGTTTTTATAGAAGAAACAAAACAGGCAGTATTATGAAAATGACGACAAAATAGCTATTTTTTAAAGATAATTGAGGATTAACGTCCATGCATCAAGTGATCTGATTTATTTTTTTAATTCTATAAGAGTGCATTCAACAAGAGAAAAATGTTGTATCATGATTCTTATATGTTTTTTGGAAAATAAAGACTTTATACTGATTTTAAGGCTCTTATACTGATTTTTACCACTTTCGCTACTTGTTTTTGGCGTACTATTTGTGAAAACGAAAGTACTTCTGTTGCTTCAGTTTTGGCAGAAAGTTGGCTCTCTAGTTCATTATTTGAATTCAATGGTTATACCATGCTTCAGACACATGAGCACTACCTTTGGTTTTTTGAGGGGTAGGGATCTGAAACTTAGCCAAAAATGTTCACAACTTAATTCTACTTAGTGTGAAAAAGTTACAAGCCCACTCAAAATATGGTTAAGAAAATAATTTTAGGCAGTGCCATCAAATTCATTTGTACTTGTGAAGTTATTAAACTACAACTAGCAACCTGAATAGGGATAAAAAAATAGATCTACCTTCCCTAGTGAACAAATAGTAAGAGATATTTCACCTACCTGAACTGTCCCCTTGCAAACTACAAATGATTGGAGCTGAAAGAGGCAAAAAAAGGCATATCAATTTGTGATGTCCACTCTAATGTTATTATTATTCCCGTAATAAATGTACAAAATGAGTCATGCTGAAAAGTATGACATAATATGCAATGGTTCTCAGAACTAAAGAATTTATCAACTGACTTTAAAAAAGCTTCAGAAACATAAAAGGTATGTCAAAAAATAAGAATGAACTCACTTACCAATTACATCTTGGTGATTGCGAACAATTGGGACTAAAAAAACAAGAAATTGCACCTCACATTTAAGCTAAAAATGAAACAGAAGTGATCCTTATTTTACTTGGCTTTGAGCTATACCTACAGTACTGGATATCATTTTTTTCCTGTTGTAAAAAATGCAGACACCTTTTCTTGGCAAATTCTGGCTTGCACAGTAAAAATCATAAAAACAGAAAATCATAATTTCAAACTAGCCATTAAATCTCTCAATAGCTCTAATATTATTTTTAACCAGCCATATTTACTCACAAAGAACCAATTTTTGCTCTTTCCTACAGCCCTTGCAATTTAAGGCAGCAAAAGGCAATTGCTGTCGTAGTTGCCTTCGAGTTTCTTCATTCAGAAGGCAAAACTTTGCTGTCAAGGATTTTTGCATTAAAGTTATTTTTTGGCTTAAATAAAGTTTAATTTTGAATACAGCTTTGTTTTGAAGAAATAAAGTTATTTTATTGTACTCAGACTACTATTACTGCAATCACAACATTTTTTCATCGAATTGCCACCACATTGCTGTCTAGAGGAACAACAATGGTGGCATGTTTTTGCGTCTGTTAATTTTGGTAAATTGCAAGGGCTGTTCAAAACATACAGATCTGACAGTAAATCAATATTTCATAAGGAAAAACATAATTGCAAAGAATTTCTCTACATTATTGACCAATTATTTGAAATTGAAAAATACTTGCATAATAACACAACAAAAAACATATCACTTACTGATGAAATCTCGCGGATTGTAAACTAGCGGAACTATAAGAAAAAAGATTACCTGTCAATTTCTCATCAAAGTTAAAACAAACACTGGTCCTAAAAAATTGAATTTAAAGAAAGAATTACTTTCAAATTGTGCTACTGTGTTACTTTCGTTTGCAGCCTTGATGTTGGAACCTTGAAAAATAGAAAAAAATATTAATTAGCATAATAATCCTAATCACAAGGGGCTGTGTTCAACTACAGAGATTTTTTAACTAACATCAAGGTCCTTTATTTGAAATAATAATAAAGAAAAAAAGAATATTGAAGAAAAATAAAGATTTACTTTTGGGCTGTGCAATCTTGTTCTTGTTCACAGGTTTGTTGTTGGAGCCTGCAATAATAAATAGAGAAAACAAGTTAATTAACCCGTTAAACCTGACCATGTACCTAATCACAAGACTTGACTGCCTAATCACAAGACTGGGAAATTGAAGGAAGATTTTGATGTATTGGTCAATAGACTAATGTAGCGTACTGAATAGGAATCATTCTAGATCGAAAGGTATGCATGAAAATAAAGAAATTGTTCTTGGCAAGTAAATAAGGTAAATAATAACCAAACTTAAAAACCTTCAATAAAATCTTTTATTATAAACAGCTGTTCCAGGAATAATAAAATATTATTGCATCTTCCTTAGAGAATCTATCTACTTAATTAAAATCTGATCTACATGTGATACAAAGATTCATTTGCATGCATTTCACAATATATTTGCAATACTAAATTACTTTGACAAAGTTAATTGAAATGATGCAAAGTATTTACATGTGCTTGTGTTACAGTTGAACAAAACTTATTTACATGTGACTGTTCATGTATCACTATTCTATTGCATTATTCCAGATACTGGCAATAGTGGCGTTTTTGGATGGGAGTGCACTTTATCATAACCATAATTATTTTGACAAATATTTTGATGAGGTTCATTCCAAAATGGCCTTTCTTGAACATGATTAGATCTGCTTATTGAGGCTCTCTGTGGCTAGACCTTCCCAGGGGGTGCAACAATCTTGGATATAAACTGGTAGCTAGCTGGTGAATTTTAAAGTAACCAGGGTAAGTAAGTCCAATGAATTGTTTTGAATCCCTCACCAATGTCAAAAAATTATTCTTATCTGCCATTAGTATGAAGCCTCACCCCTGAAAATGTATTATCACCACTTCTTAGAACCCCTCCCCCTCTCCCCAGCAAGAAAGGTTTTATCATGAGCCCCCCTTTCTTGGTCACCCCCTCTGAAAATAATTTTTCTACTCTGGCCCTCTAACAGTTGCATGTTTCTTCCATCTCCCTGAAACTTTTTGGTGTCAGTGAAGTAACATCACTATTTTTTATAGCGTAAGGAATGATTTTTTCACTTGCTAAAAGTTTTGAAATAAAAAGTTTGAAATTATTGAAATTCCTAATTTGAGACATCACTCCATTGCTTTTTTAACATAATCATAATCAGAATATAAAGTCATACAGAGATGTTAAACTTTGTTCAACAGTTTGATAAACCTGCGATTTGTAATGAACTTTCATAGAAATACATTGTTTTTTCATAACAATTTTAAAGTGGAGATTTCCTGTGATAGAAAATATTTGAAAGTATTTATATCAAATGTGTATTCTCATTACATTTTTGCAAACAAAGACATATCAATAAAAAAGTCATGTTGATGAATGTGAGATATAAGAAAGGGTTCACGTAGATTGGTGTGATAGAGAAGAAATTGACAATGTACGTCATTTGTTATGCTCTTTATGAATGGACTCTATAGAAGTCTGGAAATCTATGCTGAAGTGATTATAAAAAATTTTTATTTGTTGGTTTTTGGTATATTGGTTCCACTTTTATGTTCTGTTATTTAGCAAAATGTCATTTTTTATTACTATTTTTATGTAAGCTAAATACGACGGCATTATTGTGTAACTAGGTTTTGTTACCAAGATGTGTCCCCAAAGTAATTCACAGATGACTGAATCTTTAGCTCAAATTTATTATTAATTTCCTGATGAGTGTTTGCTTAGTTTCCTTATTTCAAAATCACCAAGTAATCACCAAGTCGTGCAATGAACAATTAATCACTCATACAGTGGATAAAATGTGAGTAGTTTTCCCTCCTCCTATCGACATGGGTAAATTATGCATTTTATCCTCCTTACTTGTGATTAATTTGTGATTGCGCACAGAAACATACGATTACAACATACTTTTAGCCCCTTCGCTTTATAGACTTTTTAAATGCATGTCATCATGTTTGTAGAAGGTTTTCAAATTCCTTAATGCCACCAATATTGTATCTTGGCTAACCAATTGTAGAAGATATAAATTGCTACAGCTACTAATCTCTTATTTTGTGCCCGGAAACGGGATGTTTGAAAACATTAAGCTGCCCCCCCTCCTGCCTCCCATCCCTCCAAAAAAAACATCTTTCCACGCAAAAAAATGTCTAAATAGAAGCTCTCTACTCAAATTTTTTGAAGTCTCCACCCAACAAACACACCCCTCCCCCCCCGTATACATGCATACTATTCCTATGTTGTAAGAAGGCTTCCTTAGTAGATAGATACAATGAAGAATAAGCTCCTTTGGTTCACCAGGGGTAAATTTCAATAGTACTGTTAACCTTCAAATAGGGTCTGCTACCTTTTGTTACAACAGACATAAAATATTAAGCATTCATATTCCAATTTATAAACTCAAAAAATTCCAAGTCAACATATGCCAACTTAACAATGGCAAAAGGAATTTCATGTGACTACATGAAATATTCTATTTCATAGCATCATCCATATATTATAAAGACATGCCATGTTATAAACTTACTCGAAGAATGGTTCTAGACATGACTACTAAACAATAATTAAAACAAAAAATAAGAAGAAGAACTGTAAATCAACACAATATGAAGACATACGTTGGGGTCGTGCAGTCTTGCTGTTGGGACCTGCAATAATAAATAGAACAGCTATCAATTGACATAATAGCGAGTTAAAGGAATTAGGTGGTTAAAAAATAAGCTGTAGTAGTGTAAAACTAATCACTGCTTTCACAAATTTTAAGCGTTTAAAACTAGGCTATGTTTCTCACTAAATTTTTGTAGCGTCTTGAAATAAGCAGTGATAAAAATCTTATTTTCTGTTACTTTTTTAAGGATGCATTAGCAAAGGGTTTTCCTGTGAAGCCATTAAGTGTTAATTACTAAACTCTTTTGTTTTTAACCATCTCTATCTTTAGTCAATCTTTGCTTAAACTGGCTAAAAACCCTGACCACAAGTAGCTATTTTTTACTTTGAAGCTCTTTGAACTAGCACTGAAGACCTTTATTCAAAAAAATTATGAAAATAATATAAAAAATCGAAACTGAACATGGACTTACTAAAATTGGGCTTAACGGTTTCATTATTTGTATCTATGAAAATAAACACAAAAAAAAGCAATTAATTATTTTAATAGAATATCACAGTCTTTAACATAAACACTAAGAGCCTTTATTTAAAATAATAATTAAAATGAAATAATAAAAATAAAACAAAGCCTCACTTTTAGGCTGAACAGTCTTTTTATTGGCAGCTATGAAAAAAATAAATCATAAACTATTAACTATTGTGCTTTAAACTAAAATTAAGTGAGGAGATTTTACAGAGAAAACAATACTGTAAAGGAAGAGAGTGTTTACGGAAGAAATGTTTACAATATTGAACTGCCTGCAAAATGTCCAAAAATATTCCAGCTACAATACTTTTCCAGAAGAATTCATTCCCTATTTCAATCTTGGACAGTTGTTTGAATCAAGTTTGAATTAAGTTAGCCAAAACAAACAATTCTTGCATTTACCACAAAAAATGTTTAGCTAGGCTAGGTATGAAACCACAAAACTATTTTACTTCAAAAAGAGTAAGTTTTCAGTAAGCAAGAAAATTCCTGCCATTAAAAATTTTGCAGCTTAGCTGAAACACAAAAGTTTCTTTGATAAACTCTTTCTTCCGCTAAAGAAAAAAATAAAGAGAATTACAAAAAGACTTACTTTTGGGCTGAGTAGTCTTCGTGGTAGATCCTGTGGAAATAAAATAAAGGAAAATATTAATTAGTGTAATAACCCAAAAACTATGTAGCTGTAACTGAGCTTTTCTAGCTGACACTAAGGCCCTCACTTTGAAAAAAATGATAAAAATTAAAATGACCATAAAATAATCCAAACTAAACAAAGACAAAACTTCATAATGAAAAGGACAGAAAAGGATAATAACTACTTTCTTCACCAAACATCTGTGCCTTTCATATGGGTCTCTACATATGAGTCTATTCCGTAAAAAATTTCATTGAAGAAGAGATAACTTAGTGATTATCATTATTTAAATATCCCTGTTGTTGTCAGGGAAAAATATATACGTTGACTGATTGATTGATATGCGATAACTGGTTGCTTTGGCATGTCCTAATGCATGTGCTTTTCTATCAAACCTTTTTGTACTTTTTCTTTTTGTAAGTGGTAAAAAAAGCTCATGGAAAAGAATTTGCATGTGTTGTGGGCAATTCAGGGCTTCTGTCAGCTCTCACAGACAGTGTTATACGCGGTCTTGACAAAGCTTAAATATATTTAACTTTCACAAATATGAAGAAAACATTTTTTAAAAACGTGTCTTTTTATAAATTCAGTGTTTTAATCAGAAGATTTTGCTGTTTTTTATAGCTATAGAAAACATATTTCTTTTTCTTCAAAAAAGAGAAAAAATTTTACAGCAGTATTATTCATAAATTAGAAGGAAATTTATTTCTTTGAAATAAAACAGTTTTTCTCAGAATTCAGCTTTTTTATTAAAATTTATAAAGGAAAATAAATATGCCCATTATACTTTTCTGAAAGTGAGAATTGAAAGCACTTAAAAAAATGTATAGAAAACAAAAAGCTGGAATTTCTCGAGGAAAAAAGATATAGCTAGGAACTAAAGAAAAAAAATAATTTTTATTTAATAACTGAAAAAAGACTTTGTAGAATATTTTTGTATCCCGATTTTAGACATTTATGAAGAAATTCGTATTGCACTTTTTAGAAATCTGATCGCGATGCATTATTTCGAGCATGCTAGAATGATTACGGGAAAATTTTAAAGCTTCTACAAAGTTTGTTTCTCATATATTTTATTTTTCTCGAACATAGAAGTATTTACAGGAAGTTAACAACAAAAGTGATTCACGATGACTTCTAAACAAGTCACGTTTCACGATTTGGAACCCTGAACAGTAGAATTCAGTGATTTTTTCAGTGTTTTTAGTAATTTTATAGCTTCATTTTAGAGTTTATTTCTGCTCTCTGAACCTTGAAATAGTCGTTTTAGAGAGCGTAGGGGTTGAAACTATCTTTTTTTTTTGGTGGGCGGCAGTTTTTTAGGGGTTTCACAATTGCATATTCACCCCTACTTTCACAAAATTCCTGGTGGAAGCCGCGGTCATGTGCATGTCTTCTGACAAGGCCTTCCAGAATAATTTTAAGTGCGCCAAAAAAAAAAAAACAGGATAGACTTCAGAAGGTTTCTTGTTTCCATATTCTTTTCTTTATATGTTAAAAACAAGATGTATGTCCAAAGGGAGATTTATAATAGTAATAAAGAAACATATATATTTATGATGGATAGGCCTGATTCTGGTCTGAATAAAGACACAATTAATTTTGCTCATGTTTACTGCACTATGGGTATTATGTCAAAACTATCTTTATTTGCTAAAATGTTTCTGGAATAATGCTTAAATTATAACAGAATAGATGTCACATATATCATTACGAAAAATAAAAAAACGTATTGGCTGATTTTTTCTGAAAATGGGCATACCGAAGCGCAAAAGGGCGAATGTCATGGTAACTGTGGGCGTGGTCAGCAAAAAATTTTTGCGCAAAAATGTTAGCAACTAAACTTTGTTAAAAGTCATAAAGTTTCACCATATCTCTGTTAGTAGTTTTTCCCTTACAAACGAAAAAGGGCTTTGTGGCGGAATTCCCCCCTACCTCCAGGAGGAATAGGGTTAAAGAAGTTAACAAAAGAATGTTACTTTATGAGAGTAAAGCATTCAATCAAATAGCCTTTTTTCGCAACCTAAGGAACATGTTCAAAAATAGTATGATATTCTTTTAAATTCCATTTTAGTTAGTTTGGAAAAAAAGGCTACGAGGCTACTGAGGCAATATGAGGCAATATGAGGCTACTGTAATCTTTATTTCTAAGTGAAATTTTGAGATGGCATTCGTTTACTCAAGGAAGTTAGAATGACCAGAAAAGAAAGTCTGGTGTAATTACAGTTTTGATATTTCAAGAAATTTTCTCATGGACCATTAGAAATATCTAAATTATATTAGCATATCAAAAAAGAAACAACTTTTAATGTAAATTAATAGACTCAAATGAGTAATTTTACTTATATGGAGATAAACCACCGACAGTATCAAGTCCTTTGATCCCCTTTATTATTTGCTATAAACAAATCCTGTTAAGGAAACCTGTCTCTATAGAAAGTACTAACTTAAATTTATGTGCTTTTAATTAGGTTTAGTTAGAAAACGATTAAATTGGAATTGCATGTTTATGACGTTTTCTCCATATACATTTTGAAAGATTAATCAAGAACCCTCCACACCATAGCTTTTTTTAATATCCTCATCTTATGCATGCTATTTAACGATGCAAGTGTAAATAATTTTTCTGTAGTGGAGAATCAACGTTGTCAGTCTTCTTCTCCTATATTGTTGGTAACCAAAAAACATAACTGCAGACATAGTTTTATTGGCCATTTTAACACAAAAATATTTTCTGTTTATCAAGCCTGGTAAGTTTTTTTTTTTTTTTTTGGAGTGCTGTAAAAGCGTGGGGGGGGGGGGTAAATTTACCCTATGTCTAAAACCTGAAAAACTTAACGAAACTAGATGAAAATTGGTACGATGGTAAAACAACATGTGAAATTTGAAAAAATACCAAAGTTGACGTCATCACCTTCAAGATGAAGTGATGATGTTATCACAAATCACCAGAATTGGAAAATTTGGGCATAGAGAATGGCAAAAAATGAAAATTTGATGACATCATCAAAAATTCTCAAAAATTGTTTCATGATACTTGGTTATTATTGAAACAAGCAAATTAGGCTATAAGGTTCCAAGCAAGAATTTTAAAAAATATTGGTTTTTACTGTATTCCAGGGGTATGGACCTGAAACTTGGCCAATATGTTCACAACTGCAGTTTTTTCACAGTAAAAAAAAATTTGACAGGTTAGGGTAATTTTACCAACCCCCCCCCCCCACACACACACACACACACACCCAAAATAGGGTTAAGGCTTACGTGGTGATATACCAACATATCATCTACACTTTGGTAAATTTACAAAATTTTTGGGTCCTTCCAATACTTTCAAGAAAAATGCTTAAATGATGTTTGGAACTGAACAACAAAAGCTTTTTCATTAAAGGAGAACCGAGGTTTAGAACAAAAATTTGGGTTTAATTTCTTAGTCCTTTCTCTGATGCTGAAATATTTTAGAAATTAAGTTGTAAGGCATCATAAGCATTGCCTTATGAAATACAGAATTACTAAAACTAGCATTTGTGATGTCACACTGGCAATATCCAAACCATAAGGATAGAGTGATTTCTAAATAAATTGCAACTGATGATGCAAATCAAATCTTGATCAAAAAATTCTATTTTTGGAATTTCTGATAAACATTGACCTGCTATTTCTATCTCAATGATTCTTTTGAGGTGAGAAATAAATATCCGTCTAAATCACTCACTTTTTCATAGGTTTCAGTGTATTTTCAATATAACATACCTTATCCTTAAAAAAAGTCGGCAATAAGTGACCACATTTTTGCTTGGTGACTAATTTTTTTTTGCTGACTAAAGTTTTTTGCTGACTTTTTTTTCCCAGACGAAGTGTTTTTACTGACTTTTTTTTTGCCGTCAACAAATTTTTGCCAATTCCCTAAATTTCGACATTCTATTTTTGATACGCGTTCTTGGGTATTGGGGCTTTCCTATGCGACATTCAGGCCTCAGAAGTTACGTAAAAAGGAATTGTTTCTCGCCTAAACAGAGGAATATGAGTACAAGAAACAAAGTCATCAGTTCGATAATAACGATATCGAAATGAAGGACACAATAGTCATTGAGATTGATTGAAATAGCTTTTTTCTATTTCTTTTTTCTTTTACTTTGTCTTTTTTTGTTGAAACAGAAAAACTTTCAAAAACTTAAACTTTCTTTGTTACATTTTGCCTGAAAATTGATCAGTAAAAACCAGCTAAAATAGGAAATTTAGTCAGCAAAAAGTGACCAATTTTTTCAAAGTGACTAAATTTTTCCCCGACTAAATTTTTTTGCTGACTGTACATTTTGCTGACTTTTTTTTTACCGATAAGGTATCGTCTGTACGATGTCATAATTTAGGAATTTTTGAAAACTGTTTTCGCTAATAAATGCATATATACAATCATGTCTGACAAAATATACATTGTTGGTTTTGAAATAATGTCCTCTTTCAAATGAGGCAATAAAAAAGGAATGTTTTTTCTGACCTCAGTTCCCCTTTAATTGACATAGACAAGGTATAACTATATTTTCCTTAAACGTGGTTAAACAGAAACAGTAAGGGGCGGACTGCCCAACCACCCAAACTGCAACCCCTAAAATAACTGTCTCACATCAGATAGCATCCATTAGAATGCTATATGTCTGGCAGAGAAGATGTCCTACTTGACATATTCTCATGTTAAATTTCACTCACAAAATTGAAAATAAGTTGATGATCAGCAAAATGTCCAGTAGATATGGAAAAATTATTTCAGGGCCTGAACTGCCCCCTCCCCACAAGGCTGGATAGAGTTAAGTTAAAATATTATTCAGCTGGGTACAGGAAACTAATTTTCAACTGCAAGTTGAAAGACCACCAAGTGTGGTAATTGCAACAGGTGAAAGAAACTTTAAAATAGATAAAATTTTTAAAAAATTTTGAGAATACTTCATATTTTTTTTACATTAGATTTTAGATTAATTAAGTGCATGTCTAAAGATAAAAATTAAATTCTATACATATTAATATCTAACCTGCCAGTTGTTTCTGCTCAGTGGATTGATATCTTAAAATAATGATATTTGTGCACAAAGTAAAACCCCATTTAAATTAACTCCAAATTTTCATAATTTAAAATTTAAGTTACTCTAATATTATTTATCCCAAAATAGGTTAACCTCTACATATAAAACTCGAACTTTCATCTGATTAGATAATAAAAACGGTTAACCTCAAAGCAAGCAATCTGAAAACAAATTTCAACTTTTTTCAAATTATATAACCAAAAACTGAGATTGTCACTACATATCAATCTTTTTTAGGTTTGATTTTTAGTCAATCTGGAGTGCCTTTACAAGGGGGGTATGCTTATTATATGGGGGGAATGTAAAAAAGAAAAAATCAGAGTATTTTTTTGTACATATGCCAAAACAATATTTGAAAAACACCTATAGTTTTGTGGTAATGCCCTCAAAGAAACATTGTAAGCCACTCCAATTCTCCCATGATTACAATAGATTTATCTTAGCAGACTTTAGTCAGCAACACAATAAGCAAAGATGAAACTCATTGTGATGACAAGTATTAGCTTTTTAGCAGCTACAGTAAGCTTTGCGGGCTAAAATTAGTCCTTATTTTTAAAGCAACAAATTTCTGGAAAAACGTCTACAAATTATTGCAGCTCATACAATTTTCCTGACCATCTCACTTCAAATAACTGTAGACACCAATCAAAATTACCGTTAGCACACCTCCAACTGATTTTCAGAATATTAAATGGAATACAACCAGTACTAAGGTCACAGTGTTTTAATAACTGAGAGGTCCAGCCCCCCATAATTTATGAAAGATTTTCAGAAATAAATCTGAGAAAATAGTTATATTGATCAGGATTTGATAAGAACATTTTTTATAAAAAGAATTAACTTTAGAATTCTTGAAGTGCTTTTCAGTATACATAGTGTAATGTTTCTTTAAAGAGAGTGTCATACTTAAATTCATTTTTTCAAGGTTCAGGTCAATTGGGGGAGCCCCTTGCATATGTTACAGAAGCATGATGCAATTTGTTTTGGAAGAACTACTTTGGATAGGATCAGACCAAATTACACAGACCTTGAATATTCCGAGAGAGTCGCAGAGAGCTTGAAAAATTTCAGAAATTATGTTAAAAATCCAGATCACATTGCAGGTACGTTACGGCGACCTCAAAGAAAAGCGCCACCAATCCTCTGTAAAGAATCTTTAAAATTAAATTTCTTAATATTAACGGAAAATTTGCTTAGTTGTGATGTTCATCCAAATGAATCCAATATTCTAAGAAATTACAAATTTGGGTATCTAAAAAACTATAAGAGATAATTTCATGAAATTTTAAAGGTAGTGTCCGCTATACTTTTTGTATTTTGGATTTTTCATTCATATTCAAGAGCTTAAAAAAATATGAAAAGTGGTTCTTATTTCATCTTAATCCAATTTTTCCTTCCAAAGTTATTAATGTTTGAACTTTAAAGGATTTATGGTAGATTTTCAAAATTGCAAAAATTTTATGACTCATCACTAAATCTGTGATGTCATCAAAAGTTTTCACTAGTATTAAAATTCTTGTAACTAAAAAGCTAATTACCTTTTCTTTATAAAATTTTTCACAGTTGTAGTATTCCATTGAAAGAAATCATTTCATAAAAATTTCTGAAAAAAACACTTTTTGGGTCCTAAGCCCATGCGCATTTCCAAAATCAGACTTTCCCGATTTTTGAGGATTGCAAAAACATTTTTTTATTAGTCTTTGGCTTTTTTTGTATTGTACTGTAATCTAAATACTAAAACCATTTTCATCTGACTGAAAATCATTTTGTTTACGTATTTAGGGCATGTGGCCCAAAAATGGAAAAGGGCTCGAGGCTAGTGAACCAATATTGATTTTCGAAAAATTGAGACAAAAATCTAATATTTTTAAAGTGCACATATTTTGAGAAACGTTTTGTTTACAAAACATTATCTATTCAGAAATTATGATGATCTTATTATTTGAACAATTAACCAAGGCACTTGATGACATCACAAATTTAAGAAAAAATAAGGGAATTTCCCTTTTCCACTAATTTGTCAAAAAAGTTAAATGGCAATAACTTTTGATTGGGACATTGGATTGAGATGAAATAAAAACCAGTGTTCATAATTTTTAAGGCTCCTCAATATAAACTAAATACCTGAAATACCAAAAATATAGCAAACACTACCTTTCAGTAAATCATCCTTGACACTTACTGGAAAAAATTCAATTGTATTTTTTTGGGAAAGGTACCTAGGTAACTAGTTCCAGACCCTTTTTGAAATTATGCCTGCACATTAAATCTCAAAAACCGTGTTTTCTCAGTGGTTGAGACATAAGAGAACCATTATACCTTTTCAAAAACAAAACGTTATCGCCCAGATAGCTTCCCATCACCAGTTATTGCTGTGTCAGCAAAAAATGAAAAGGGACTGGAACGAGAAATGGGTTCAAATTTTGAAATTAATTTATTCATTTTCTATAAGAGCGTATAATAAAGAAAATTCCCTGAAATTTTTGTTTCATAAAATATTACAGATGCTGAGATGTTGCAGATTTTGTATGCCAGCATTTTTTGTTTCATCTTGATGACATCACAACTGGGCATGCCCGAAAAACTTTAAACCTAAATATCTCTTGAAGGAAAAAAGATTTTTCGATTCTGTAAAAGGATTGTTTTATATTATAACAAACTCTTTAATTTGAGCTTAAGTTGTTTTTAAGTATGACACTCCCCTTAATATAATAATTTTCATAACTATCTTAATCTTCTATAATTAAGCAAGAACTTACTTCTCATGGCTGGAATTTTCTCCGCAGCACCTAAAGATCAATTGAAAACAGAAGTTAGCAAATAAGAAATGTATAGAATAGAAAACTGAGACAATCTGGAGATTTATCCATTACCTGGAGATGATTTTTCTGTTATTGGTGGAATATCTAAAAAATTGAAAAAATATTCTTAGAAACTAAAAATTTGACTGTTGAAGAAGGAAAAAGTCCATAATTCTTTTTTTCTTAGCCAACAAAAAAATATACCATTAAATTAATCACCATCAAGCAAGTACTTACTTTTGGCAGCTGAAGCTTTCTTTCTAGCACCTTAAAATAAATTTGAAAACAGATGTCAACAAATTGAATGCAAAGATTCAGAAATTAAGCGGGACAAAACTCTGAAGACAAACAGTAGATATCTACCTTCCAAACAACTGATACTGATGTATTGATTTCAACACCTTACTAATACCATGAAAACATCTACATAATGGGGCTACCCATTTCCATTTTGAAAGTAAAAGATTCAACATTGTATTTAAAGACACAGCCAACAGAGTAGAAAGCATAAAATTGATTATAATCTAGATGATTGCGATTTTTGAGCTTTTTTTCAGATGTGGCAAGAATTGATTACATGAAAATCATATACTTACATATCTTCTCTGTATTTGTTTGGATTTTTTGCATCTGTTATCAACAGTGTCATGGCTGGCAGTGCCTTGCAACAATGTAATTCAATTACATTCATATTGCTTAATAGCTAGCTAATTTATTTAAGAAAATTTATTGCATGAAGAACATTCATTTCCCTAAATGACAAACCTTCTTTTTCTCCATTTAGTTGTTGTATTGTGGAAAATATGGTTTTAGTTAAAGACTGAAGCTTTATTTCTGTTGTTGTTTTTTCCACCTAAGCATAAATCATAAAAAACAAATAAATAACACTCTAAAATCTCCACTTTCACTGTTTCAAACTCTAGGCCAAAACACAACATCAATTAGCATTATTCCACAAAAAAAAACAAAATACATGAATGCACTTTCCATTTAAATTACTTTTTATTGTGATGCATCGGCAAAAGAACATTGCATTAGTTGAATTTACGGGAAACAATTAGAGAACTCTATTTTTCGCCTCCATTAGCACTTTCTTTTCTGCGGCACAAGGAAAGAAGCACTGGGAAGGAGATTGTTTCCCTCTCCTACCCCCATGCAATAAACCCATATCGACATAGAACAGCACATGTGAAAAAGCATTAACCACTTCACCATTTTCTGGTTGTGAGGGGAAAATTTTACCCCCCAACCAAACATCCCCCAACCCCACCCCTATCCCTCATCCAAAAAAAATTGAGGACCATACTCGCTGACCATATCCTGCTTTTCAAACACTGGTGTAGCACCTTTTGACCAACAAAATACTAATTGTATATGAAGAACTAATAATAGTCTTATATTGAAACTTTTCAGGATGGTAGACCATGACATAACTAATATATATGTAGACAACAATATGATGTCACTAACATAATTTTTGCCATCATATTTTGGCAAAGTCAGCATTTTTTCCAAATTAGCGACTTTTGTATTTTTGATGATGTCTTCACCTTCTCACATGATCAAATCATACCAATGGACTTGATATTGATAGATCTTGATGATTACTACATTCCTGGTATGTTTCATTCCGAAATAGGTGTTATGTTCTGAAATACTGCCTTTTCAATATTTTTTGCAATTGTTGTCTTTTTGGCGCCAAGAAGCAAGAAGAACAAAATATGGAAAAAAGTTATCAGCTATCAACTAGAATTATTGCGTAGCTATTAGAAATCTGACCCAAGGTGATAGCTAGCGTAATTACAGTTTTTTGATGGGCCATTCCCTATTGAAAAAAACTAAACTTTCCCTATTGCCAAAAATATCAACAGAATTAATATGTATCTACATTTTCATCTTTGTTTTTTTGCAAATCTTATGAAAGTCACATTTACAAGCATGTTAAAAACAATATTGCAAAAAACAATGTACATATGAAAATAGGTATTTAAAATAAGTTTTGAGGAATATTTAGATTTAAACATTTTACCTTTTTGTTTTTATGTTTATTTTAAATTTATGTTTTACCTATCTTTAATTTGTAGAATATTAAAACATTCATTGGGTGCTTGATCTTATTTAAATAGATGAAGACAAATGGAATTGAAGTTCAAAGAAAAACATCATAGGTTCGCATATTTTCATACACAAGCTGATAGAAAAACATCAAAAGTTTGCATATTTTGATACATAAGTTGAGAGAGGAATATCAAAGGTTCACATATTTTCATAAACAAGTTGATAGAAAAACATCAGAGGTTCGCATATTTTCATAAACAAGTTGATAGAGAAACATCAGAGGTTTGTATAATCTCACATTTTGAGTGAAGTGTTCCTCATAAGGATTCTCTCGATCGAGTTCACATCGCCCATATGGTACGCATGTTCACATCAAGAGAATTCAGCACAAAAGTTTAAGACAAGAGATTCACCTTTGGGATTCATGCTTGGTTTTGAGTTCAAGGTTCATGACATGCCAGAGCTACAAATAACAGTCGACAATGGGTAATCATCTCAGTATTTTAGATTTGTATTTGGGCTATAAATTTTTAAATTCAGCTATAAGGGCTAAAATACCTGTCTTAGGAAGCCTGGACCAAAACGTTTTTCTTGCACAACTCCCTCTCCCTCTCAACAAACATAAGGGCCATAGAATAGCAACTACTATTTTTTTCCCAATTCTACCATCAATCGAGCATTATTGAACACTGCTCTCAAGGAAAGCAAGATAAAAAAAGAAAATCAAAAGCAGTTTTTACCTTTCTCTTCACCCATCTTCTTGATCTCGGCCTCCATCCTTTGCTTTTTTTGTTGTCTTCGCTCTAAAAAACACAAATCCAAACTAAGTCCATATCTAAGATAGAGTTCTCATAGCTGGACCTCCCCCCCCCCCCATTCATAAAGGGAGGATTGACTTTCCAAAGTTTGGATGGAAGGAGGGGGAGCAGAAGTTTTCATAGAAAGGGGAGATCACTTTTTGAAAGTGGATGGATTAACATTTTGCAATTAAACCTTTAACTTTAGCCTTTTCTTGAAATTATCTAATAATAAATTTGAAAATGAAGCTGGGAAACAATGGCTCATTGTCATTGAGGTATATGTGATCTTTACATAGAAGTATGCTATACTTTCAAGGCTTTCTTTGATAATTATCCTTTTATTAGATGATGGATTGTTTTTGAAGTGAAAAGGGGCAGCAGGGTTTCAACCTAATAGAAAAAGGTGGGATAGCTCAGAAGGGGGGGGATCAATTTGAAAGAGACGGAGGTTTGGACCCCTCTTCCAACTATGGTTCTTGGTTAAAGAGGTATGTGGAAGGGGATAATTTCGAGTAGCTGGGGGATGGTTTCTGTGACAAAAATCTCCTTTGAAATTAAAATAGAATTTAATCGGAAGTTTGGGTTGGAGAGAAACTTTAGTCATTTAAAATTTTTAGGAAAAACTTTCATGAATGATATAACACAAAAATATTAGCAAGATCAATTTTTGTGTGTAGAAAATTAGTAGAATTAATGAAACTAGGAATAATGAGGAGCACACAAAACTTACTGGCTAAACTTTTATGAATTGAAATATTTAGTAATGTGATATAAACTTTCAAAAATTTCTTTTTAAGGATATTTTTGTGAGTCGAACACTTGCAAAAAAGTAATGATCAGTAAAGTTTCCCAAAAATTCTCACAAAAATGTTCTCCCAATAAAGTAATCAAAATATCTCGGCAAATAATTCAATGAGATTGAATGAATAGATATTAGGACTAAAGCAAATTATAATCAGATTTTTGTCACTGTTTAAATTATCTGGTTGATGGTCGTGCAAAATGGAGAGATAGGACAAGGATTAAACAGAAAAAATTACCAAGAAAGAGCTAATTAAAGGTGTAACTTAATAAGGGAGAAGTTAAATCAAAATTTTGCTTACTGTGTCCAAAGGAGTCTACAATTTTTCTCCTCTTCCTTGCTAAAAAAAAAATCATAGTCACAATCAAAAAGCTGTCTGAAAAGTCGCATTTTTAAGACAGACACATAGTCAAAAGACAAAAGACCCAATACAATGACCTATCGCACCTAGCTTGAGACCAGATTTCCAAAATAAAACTGCTTTACTTGATTATTTATATCAACTAGATTGGCGTTCAAAAACAATTTTCAATTGAGAAACTCCATATTGAAAAAACCGTACTTACGTTTTTGCTGTTTTCGAACAGTAGGCATAGGCTCAGCTGTAAAATTAAATTAAGAAAAAATATATGTTAATAAAAATGAAAGTCTAATTTGAAAACTCTCACTGGAAATGCAGACCATCTACGATAAATCTCTTACAAAGCTTTTTTACACTAGAGCTTCAATTCTATAATTTCAAGTTCCTATTCGCATTGCAGTTTAAAATAGAATTGTATCTGATAGAATCTTGTAAAAATATTGGTTTCTAATATTCCCAGTGGTAGAATTTAAGACAGACTTTACACAGCACTACTGTTTCAGCAAGTCCTGGTGCCAATTTCTAGAAAAATGTGACAAGGGTCTAGCAAAACATAAAATCATTTGATCTGCTAAACGATGTCACAACTGAATAAATTCTCTTTCCAGTGATATAAACACGATTGGGCCTATTAAAATTAACTTGAGAAAAAAAGTCATTTGAAGGTTCAAAACGAACCACCCAGCAACTTGACAAAGTGTGCTTCACTCGCTTTATCTAGGGCACCGGTTTTAAAGCTCAGTTTCTTATTGCAAAATATTATGGGCCCAAATATTCTGCCAAACCACTGAATGAAAGTACTACAATTCTCATTTACAATTTGGTTGACTATTCTTTTATTTATTTTTCTTCCTAATTTTTTTTTTCTTCACAGAATGTGAACATGTCTCTTGAAGGAAATCAACTTGAACAAAAACTGAGGTAAAAATAAAAAAGCTATGAACAGATGATTTTTTTAGTTTACTTTTTTCAGCTTAGAAAAGTATTTTGAAGTTCCTGAGATATATGAAGTCAAAGACCGCTAATTTTGCAAAATCATTTGCTTCCCTCTGAGTTAAGGACATTATTTTTGTAATATCGGCCACAACAGTAACAGTTGTCCAATGGCCTGGTAAGAAAAATTCTGAAAAACGGGAGCTCATAAAGATCAGCAATATTAACTTTAGATTAACTTTAATGAAAGATTGAAAGATGACGTAGTGACTACGTTGAAATGCTCTATTTGCCATTTTTAGGACAATTGATTTTTTCTACAGACAACTAAAATGTCCAATTTGTCCTAATTTAATCATCGGAATTGATGGGTACCAAAAAAATTAAGTTCCATCACTGATCAATCAGAATGAAAGCTAACAAAAACCTTCCAATAGGTCATGACTATGTAATAACTTCTGAAAAGAGAAAAGCATACTTACTATTTACTTGTTCGTCATTTCTTTCAATGGCAGGGACAGCTGTAACAAAACAATGAAAGAGATTGAACATGCTGATAAGCAAGATGGTGATCCTTCATGGGTCCTAGCACATGTCTCTTTTGAAGATTTTCAAAGACGCCTTTAAGAATTTGTTGAAAAAACCAGACCTAACAAGTGTGGAACTACAGAGTTCAAGGAGAAAAAGTTGGGAAAATAATCTAAAGATAGATTTCATTTGAAAATTTTATGCAAATGCTTGAAATATAAGTTCCTAAATATAAAATGGTAAATAAATAAAAAGTAAGTTTATTGACAAATATTAATAAATATTTATCTCCACCATATTCCAAGCAAACAAATAAGGAAGATAGTACTTAGAATATGTGTGAGATAATCAATAGATAATACCAGATATAGACGACTAATCTACATTAGTGATGTTTTGGACAACTTATCTCACATGTTATTATCAGTTTAAGTAACTTTTCTTATCAAAGCAAAATTCTGGGGTATATACAATGTTTGGTATTTTCCGCAATATCTATCAGTATTCCAGAAATGAATAAAATTTTGACAAACATTTGGACAATAATATAATATTTTCTTTTGATAAGAAGCGGGAAATTTTGGTTGACACCTAACAGAAATATTTGTTGCTACTTCCCTCTAAGTTGAGGACACAATTTTTGTGATCTGAAACAGCAACAACTGTAATAATTGTCCAAATGGCATGGCAAGAAAAATTTTGAAATATGAGTGTGCAAAAAGATCATCAATTACAGAAAGCTAAACAATAATTTTATACTTTTCATCATCATTGGAAATTTTTAGATTTTCATTTTCGCTATTAACTTTAATGAAAGATTGAAAGATGACGTAGTGACTAGGTTGAAATGCTCTATTAGCCATTTATAGGACAATTGAATTTTTCTAGACAACCAAAATGTGGAGTTTATCCTAATTTAGTTATTGGAATGATGTGTACCAAAAATGTTAAGTTCCATCAATGATTAATATGAATGAAAGCTGAGAAAAACTTCCAATAGGTTATGACTATGTAATAACTTCTGAAAAGAGAAAACCATACTTACTATTTAGTTGTTCAACATTTCTTTCAATGGCAGGCACAGCTGTAACAAAACAAATGAAACAGATTAAACATGCTGTTAAGCAAGATGGTCATCTCTCAAGGAACCTAGGGACATGCCTCCTCAAAGATTATAACTTCAAAGTAGTCCGTAAAAGTGTGATGAAAATATTAGAGGAAACAAGTCTTGAAATACAGTTTGATGAGAAAAACTTATCTGACAGGTTATTATATCTGTCCTAGTAACTTTTCTCCTCATCAAAGCGAAATTCAGGGTTCTTTGATATATATTCCTCAATATCTATTAGTTTTCTAATGATGAATAAAACTTAGACAAGAATAAAAGAAAAGATAAGAAAAAGAATATAAAAAAGAAAAAAATATAAAAAATATAAATTGTTAAAAGAAAAGAATGTAATTCCATGTATTAAATGGAAAATCTTATCGAAAGTCCATGGGGACGCAACTATTAATGGTTGCAAATTATGTCTGACTGAGAAATTGCATATACTTGATCAGATAAATAACTGTGACACTCTAAATAAAAGATTTGAATTGGTCAGTAAATGCAGACATATCAATAAGTTTCTTTTGAACAGCGTAAAGAAAAAATGGTTTTTTTTATGTATCATGTTCTAAAATGTATGTTAATTATATAATATTATCATTGTCTTTTATCATTTTAGACATATGTACAGCTGATGATTACAAATAGCATGAAACTCAGATTTTGTACAAAAGTTGACTTAATTTCATATTATTCACCTGGTATAATTGCTCCTCTATTGTTGAGCCTTCTTCACTTAGGCCAGTATTTGGACCATAACACATTTGATTTTGATAGGAAATGTGAAATTTCCTTTTACCCTTAGCTTAGGGCAATAAAGGATTATTATGCAGATATGTTGAACACTGAGCACTACAACTCAATATGCACAACTTAAAATAATGGCCAATCACAAATCATTTTTTTCCCAATATTCTTTATGATCAGACATTTTAGGCTTGAAATTACTGTCTTGATCATACATTTGATAAAAATAAATTAAAATGGAAAAGGGACATACATTAACAAATCTGCATAATTATTAAGATATCTTGTAGCAATAAGCATAGGGAACTCATTCAAGAGAGGTCCTTATTACTCAACTGAAAATATTGGACTCTTACCATCATGAATCTTCGTTTTTATCACACGCACAAAATGTTTTTCTAGTTTTCTAAGAACACCCAATTAGAAAACCCTACTCTATTTTCTATTTCAATATCCAGAAAACCTGATAATGTCATATTTCTAAAATTCAACTTCATTTTTACAGCCATTTGCAAAATTTTTGTTTACTATATTTGTTTACTATAATATTTACTATGTTTACTTACTAATAAAAATCTTGATACAAAAAATCTTGGCATTTTAATTTTCATATTAAAAAAATAAATAATATTAATGCTAAAAGATTACCTTGACTTCTCAAATTCGGTCGATCGTTCATTTTTGCATTGCTAAGAGCTAAAAATATCATACCAGCATGGTGAAATTATAACAAATTTTAAAAATTTTAACACAAATCAAGAACCAATGTCCTGTTTTGAAGTAATAAAAATAATCAGCTTTGCTTAAATCATTTACAGCCATTTATATTGCAAATCATATGTAGCAGTTCCAAAATTATTAGAATTTTCAAAATATCTTGTTTTAAATTTCCTAAATGAAGAAAATAATGAAACTGCTTCAATGCATGCATACTTTGAGGTTGTTGCTGTTGTTGTGGTTGCTGCAGCTGTTCTCGAGATTGTTGTTGTTGTTGCTGAGGAACTTTTTGCTGTTGCTGTTGTTGTTGTAGTAGTTGTTGTTGTTGTTGTTGTTGTTGTTGTAGTTGCAGTTGTTGTTGTTTTTCATTGTTTCGCTAAAAAACACAGGTTTACAACAAATCTGATATCCCAGCAAAACTAAATTAAGCATTTTCCCATATTTTCAACAACTAAATACATTAACACATGTTTTAGAAACTTCAGAAACCTTATATTTGCAGTTTTTAAAGCTATGAAATTTACGCAATATGTCATACAACCAAGAAATTTAGCAATGCAAAACTTGACCACATTAAAAATATTACACCTCCTTTACGAATCCTTACAAATAAAAATCTGCACGTCTAATGAATGTGATAATTATTCTGGGTAACATCTGCAGCTGATCAGTTGCAAAAGGAAACACTGACAAAGCCATGCTAATGATTTATTTGAATGATTCATTTCAACTTCTCTCCCGTAACCAAGTCCTGTCAACAAGTTGGCCAAGCATTCACACATATGGCTTAGTGTTGACTGTCACAGCCAGATGTGATCTAGAATTGTTGTCAAATTCACAGTACTTGAAATTTCCAGACTTTTATCTGTGGGAATACTTTAAGGACAGACGGGACTTCCACTAGGTCCCACAGATCAAATTATATATGGTTTCACAAAGCTTAAATATATTCAACTTTCATAATTACTAAGAAAACTTGTTTGAAAAAGTCAGTTCAGGAGATGTTGTATATCGTAAATAGGGGCTGATTCTTTTTTATTGGCCAACCATGGTGGGAGAAAGTTTTAAGAATATAACAATTACATATTCTTCACTACTTTTTCAAAATTCCTGGCAGAAGCTCTGGCAGAAGCCCTGACAGGGTGCACAAAAACAACTCCCAGACCATTCTTGACCTGAAAGTAGCAATAACAGAAGCCATGATAGCGATCCCAAGGGATGAATGCAGGAGGGTCGTATAAAACTTTGCTTGCAGGATCTAAGTGTACCTGTAGCACTGGAAAGCTCATTTGGAGCACAATTTGGAGCACCAGTGAAACAAAGAGTTTTTATTCTATAAACTTGAAACTTTAGCGGGCATCTGCTACGTAAGCTTGATCTAGTGTGGCAGATATTTCCGATGTTTTTATTGACATTTTTGAGGCTGTCCAACTTTTAGTGATTACTGCTTTTTTGTGTCACCCGGTTTATGTCTTTTCTTGGAATGTTGAGCAAAGTATGAGACATTTTCTAGTGTAACTGTGTGAGCGCTTAGTTGAAGATGAAGTATCACAATCTTTCAACCTGTAGCTATCACCAAAAAGCTACGAACAGTCTGGCTGAAGGAAATAGGCCCACACTCAATAATCCTTCATAGATTTGAGCACTGCAGGACAGTGAGAGATCTGTGATTGAAAAAAGTTCATGTAATGTTGTTTTGAGATTGACTGCAACCGCATGCATCTCCTTAGTAATAGATGATCGCTATTATGAACATTTGACATACGTAATACATTGACATTTTATGATCGGACAAATTGTTAGTCCTAACTTGATAAAAACCATTGTACAATAACATTTAATTGTATAAAGTTTTCAATGCTTTGATCTAAAGAAAGCAAAATCATACATTACATAAATAGTCATTAAAACAGTCAATTTAAGAGATAAACATTTGAGTCTTCCGGCTGGACGACCAGTGTATTTTGATAGATTCAGATATTAAAAATTTGATGGAATGAAAAGAATACAAAATTTTAAAAATCTTTTAAGCATTCTATAATATATACAATGAACAGTAAACAATAAACTATAAACATTGAGTGCCTCATAGCCTTTTTTTCTTTGCTTGTTGATCATTTTATATAATATCTTTGTAAAAAAGACTTTTCATTAACAGAACAAATTATCTAGACATTAAATATCAAGCATGAGTTTTTATTGTTACGAACGTTCTTGTCTGTATACAGTAGCAGGTCAGTTAATGAAATATTCATTCACTCAAAAATGTTTACAGGAAAAAATGTTGTATCATAAAGACTCTTCATTCAATAAAATGTATTTTTTATTATATAACTGAAAAAATATTGTACCATAAGGAGTATTCATTTAATAAAAATGTTTATTTCATTTTATAACCGAAAAAATATTGTATCACAAAGGATCTTTATTCGTTGAGTTGCCATGATTTGCAATTAATTTTAAAAAACATGTTTTTATAATTTTTTGACCATTTACCTTTCTTGGCATCAGCTTCTTGGTGTCAGCCTCAGCTTTGGCATTGAGGTTGGCCTCAGCATCAAACTCGGCCCAGAGGTCGGCCTCTACACAGTCAGTTTTTTTCTTACTTGGTTTCCTCTTTTAAAAAAGAAAGATTGTTTTTTTACTTTTAACAGGAAACAATTCCTTGTGTTGAAATATGTTAAACCCTGAAAAAGTGCTTTGCGATAGGGCTTTTTATAACCCTTATTTCTTGTTTTTGTGCTCGTATTTGACTTAAAAACTTGAAACCACAAGGTTAAGATTATCCTGTTATCACAACTTTTATAACACATATTTCTTGCTGCTGCATACTTGGCTTGAAAACTCTAAATGGCAAGGTTATCTCAACTAATGTTTTTAATGTTTCTTATTTATCTGCATTATTTATTTCTTGAAAACTGTGTTTACAAAGAGAAAGTTCATTTCTTAAATAATGTTGCATTAGCTTTTTAACCTTTCTTGTAAAAAATGTTTTCTTTCTTCTATATAAACAAAACTATTTATTTGCTCATAAATCTCTCTTAAATCTTGAGAATAATCTAAAACATATTTCTTGTAAGTTATTTATCAGCAATATAGGGTGGGCAAAAAAAATGACATTTTTTAAACTTTTGCCAAACGTTTAATTTTTTAAATACTAAGACACGCACGACATTGGCTGAGACAAATATTTCAAAAGCTATGGACCAAGGGGGATTTGAACCCACGACCTACCGCTTACCGTGCGGACGCTCTCCCGACTGAGCTATCGGCCACGATGTTATCA
>JANSTP010017793.1:0-15300 GCA_025330745.1 Cladonema radiatum
CCCCCCCGGGTTTGTAAACCTCAAAAAAGCCCGGGTCCAATAGGGTTAAGAAACCCTTTTCTATTTAATAAGCAAGTAATAAGTATTTGAAAGTTTAAATATAGCTCTATAAGAGTAATCTGTGGAATATTATGTCAAAAAGCACATAATCTAGTTTAGTAGACAGTACAAAATTGTTTCATACCTTCGTTTCAAAATGAGCATCAAGGAGAGATTCAGCTTCCGACAAACTTTGTGGTAATTCCTCCGAAGAGCAAACTTCACAAGCTTGTTGCAACCATGAAAGGAAATCATCTAATTGAATGATAAATCGCTTTATTTCACCAGTTTCTGCCAACGAATCGTTCTTCTCTTTTACCTGGAAGATAGCAAGTGGGAAATAAAGATCATAAGCATTTCATTCAGTCATCAATGTCAACAAAATCAAAATCAACATTGACTAACCATTTTGGACAAGCTATCCCAAGACGATTGCAAATCATCAAACCGATTCTGAATATTAATAGCTTCTTCCGGATACTGTCTTGATAAATCAACTGCTTGACCATGCAAATCTTGGAGCTTTAAAAAATAATAACTTTATTAATGACAAAAAAGTGGGGAACTATCTTCAAATGTGTAATGAGAAAGCTGATAATTTCAAACCATCCTCCTCAACATGTTCACTGCCAACCTCATCTTAAAATCACCTCAAAAACTGCACGTAGTTGGAATATTATTACCAAAGCCCTAAGGGTAGGCAGGACGCCCTAAGGCACCTTAAGAATAACTATTAGAGCATGATATCTCAAAATTTCAAAACTATTCTCGACTAGATTGGACATCTATTTCTGACTTTTTTCTCAGTTAAGAAAATATGTCCTACATTTTTTCGCTTAAGGTAATAAGTTCTGGCTTAAACTTTTAATCTAACTTAAAAATAGTAATTAAACTCTTGATTCATAAAAAATTGTAATTCAAACTATCTTTTTCTTTTAAAAATCTGTGTCTATGACGAGTTACTTCACTATACATTATTATTGGGACAATCTGTATCTGGTGTCATGTTATCACAGTTCACTTTTATACGACTAAAATAAGCAAAACCTTTACAAGACGGTCAATCCATAAGGTAGCCACCTGTCTAAGAAGACCACTTCTAATAGTTCCCAAAAGACCATTTTACACGAAAATGAACCTCTAACAGACAACCACCTCTTTCAGACAGCCACATATTTTGGTCCCCACGGGTGGTCCTCTTAGACAGGTTTGACTATAGCTGAGTTTAAGGCAGGAACACAGAAAAAGACAGACTTTGATGAGTTACTCTTCATATGTAGTGAAGAGGTTAAGAACACAAACAAATAACTAGAAATTTTAGTTGGCTTCATTAGAACAAAAACAAACATATGCAAAAGGAGGAACACTTTTCCAAATATTTAACTTAAAGTGTATTACTCTAAACGTAAGATTGTACCTTTGTAGGGAGTGCAGCAATATCTCTTTCAATGCTGTTTAATCGTCTTTGTAGAGTAATAACACTTGATAAGTCAGCACCAGGATCTTCGACGGATGCAAGTAAGCGTGACTTCTCAACAATCCAACTCTAATAATGAATTTTAAAAATGTTTGTACCACTGGTAATGCCATTACAGTATAAAATTACTAATAACGTACAGTATAAAATAATAAAAATCTTTTAAAGTTTTTACCTGTGTTTCAGTCATTTCACTGATAAGGTTTTGAATGAGTAAGCACGTCATTAACTCTGTTTTTCTTTCTTGTCCTTTATCTTGCAATGTATCCCAACTATATAACAATAAAAAAATAACATCAAGCAATTACACAAATTGACCTTCTTATTAACGATACGTAATGGTGAAGAGTGCAAGTGAAAGAATATTTACGTTTCATTCAGCTTTTGAATTTTGTTGGAAATATTTTCTCCCTGTTCAGGATCCTTATCAACAATTTGTTGTGCAAGAGCGTTCACTGTTACCATCTTATCTGAATTCGTAGTCACTTCCTGGAATATAAAAATCACCGTGACAGTAAATAAGATTAAATGGCAAAAACAAGCAACAGCTTCTGAAATACCACTTCATGCTTGTATTAATAACGGTTCTTGCAGATCAATGAAATTATTTTACTTAAAACTCATTCTGGACAATATTCTTCCTTCAGCCCCACCCTAAGATCTGTAATACTTTGGTTTAGGCCTAGGAAGCATTTCTAGAATAAGGAGATAGATGCAACAGGAAATAAACACTTTTTTAATATTAAGTCGAGCCAGTTTTTTCCCTTCAGTCCAAATAAAAAAACTTACTTGGAAAAATTAATTGAATACAGAATATCCAAGAAGACAATCATAACTAAATGTTTGAAATGTACCACAATAACAAAAGACTGTCAGGCTCGAAATGTGCAATGATCCAATGACAAAGTTAGGAAATACATTGGTATCGTATAAAACAACAAAATTCTTCTTGCAAAATACACACCTGCTCAAAGGCATCAAATCTTTGTTGTATGATTTTACATCTCTCCAGATCATCAGTTCTTTCAACTTTTAAATAGACGGTTAATTGAGTATGTTTCTCAACAACCCATGTACGCACAAGCTCTGCTTCACTGTAAAGTTTAAATAAATCTGATGCATCCAAAAGTTTCTGTTTACGTTCTCCAACTTTCTCTTTCAGTTTTTTGAGTTGGTCGTCAAGACTATAAAACAATACTTATTATTTATCAAAGTGTTCGAAGACAAATTCATTGTAATAAATCAAGCCACCCTAGAATTTTTTGATTGGAAGGCATTGACTAGAAGAGAAAATGCATAATAATTATTCAACTACTCACTTGTTTTTAGCTCTGAGAACTTCTTCAGAGTCTTTATCCTGAAAATAAGTATAAAGTCAAAACCAATGCTACACAATCAAAACTTTGTAATTTTTTGAAGACTCCCCACCAAAGATTTCAATAAGATTGGACAGCAATCATGATTGGGAATTTTGTTTTGCAGCCTAATTTTGTCTTACATGGGTGAAAAAGGAGTATTGAGCAATCTAGCTGTGCAATTTTGATAACCTCATTTCAGTGATAATATACAAAAAGGTTTACTGTTTAGATTTTCGATGTATCATCAGTAACTTCACGCAAAATGACCTAAATAGACTACATTTTTCTACATTTAACTGTTGAAATCCAAAAAGCGAAAAAGAAAAAGAAAAAAAATTTACATACATCATCACATAGAGTGTTGACTCTCTGTTCTTCAACAGCCTTTATAGGAACTTCCATTGCATTTACTTTTTCAGCAAGAACCTAAAAAAAAATGTTCCTTATTTTTATTAATATAATTACGACTTTTATGAAAACGACTTAAATTGTTAAACACATTAAACCAATACTATGGAAAAGGAAAAACAAAGAATGCATATTTTGAATTAAGGGCTTATGTTGTAGTACAGTCAAAAAAAAAAAAAATTATACAATTTTCTAAATAGGAAACAATGTGATGCGACTTTCCGATTCTCGTTCAATAGAACCTTTCATGGAAAAATATTTAAAACAAAAGTGATGAGTGCAAAATTATTTCAATATTTAAACAGTGCCATTTTGAAAAGTGTTATAGATAAAAAAGGGGAAATAAATAAGAATTACAATCACGCTTCAATAGATCACACCATACGTTGCAGTATATGAATTCTTGAAAATGTTGAGCATTTTGAATAATAAAAGAAAATAACTTACATCATGTTTTCTTAAGAGTTCATTCACCGAATCTTCATCATGTCCATAATCAGAGCTCACAACAGGAGCTTCTAATTCAATCATGTCAGCCTCAATCTCTTGACAATCGGCAAAATACTAAATAGAGGATAATGGAATTTCAACACACTCTAAAATCAAATTATCTTCATAAAGACATTTTGAAGTTAACAATTTCCATCTCCTGATGGAAAATATTTTTTGCTATTTTTCACCTGGGAGGAACTTAAAAGAAGTTTAGTAAAGAGAAAAGTGAAAAAATCACACTCAAATATTTAGTGGCAGGAACTACAACAGACAGGAGATTGTCTTTTATTTCAATAAGATGAAACACCGGAAAATCAGCAGGGTTTTATCCAGCCAATTTCATCACTCACGTAATGATTTTACAAAAGAGTGAGTTTTTTCCATCACATTCGAGTTAATTGAGCCGACAAAAAAATAAATTATGATATGCAAACTGTTCAATGTCCAATACTGTCCCAAAAGTACCTGTCTATTTTCTTTAAAGCATCTAAGTTCAAACATCTGAGGAGGGTTATTGTTTTTTTTTAAAGATGTAGATCAATAAAATCAATTAATTGTGTTTCTCACATCAAATATCTATGCGTGAAATTGGCTAGGCAAAAACACTGATCAGTTTTTCAAAACAGTAACAATGTATAAGATAAGCATTGTCGTCAAAAATCATCACATTTTTTTCTGTAGACTAAAAATTAGCAATGCAGAAATTAAGTAATAGTATTATACTAGAAGGAGTATACTTAAGGAGGTGGAATGCATTCCTTAGTGGAACTAGGAAATGAAACAAGATACCACAGATTCATTGTTATGAACAATTTTCAAATACCTGATGTAAATTCAGAACATCTTGCAATTTCTTTTTACGTTTATCAGCTAACTCATGTACAGCATCCGATTTGTTAACATAGGTATTGATATGATTATCTACTGTGTCTTTTGCATATGGCATTTCTTCTGCTAGCGCTGTTGCTTGGTCGATAAGATCTTCTTTGACTGGCTTCTTTGCTGCTAATTCTTGCTCTAATGTCTATGAAACAAAAATGTCTTGGCTTATGTGGAGTGAAGGGAAAAATTATTGAAAGCAGATTGTCACACATAATTATGTAAGGCAGAGAGTTATATTTATCTACAAGAGGATTAATAGGGGGATTTCAACTAAATAAAGTGTTAAAAAATAACCTCATCCCTATAAACATTCACTTAGATGACAATCTTTTCTTCAAAAACAGGCAAACTTACAGAATGCTGCTGTAAAAGATGTGTTGTGGCAACCAAATCACGACCATATTCAGTGGAAGATGCAAAATATTCCTTTTCTGACAGCCAAATAACCTCCTCTTCAACATCACGATAGCAAGTGTGTAGTTTCAATGATTCTTCTAGTCTCTTTCTTCTTTTAGCAGCCATGTCACACAGCTCCTCATAGTTTGTTTCTAATTCATGTTGATTGGACTGAATGGTTTCAACATCGGGTTTGTAACCTGTATAAAGAAAAAAAACTATCTTGTGAATCAAGTTCAGAAAACAGCGAATCTAGTCTGACTACAAAATCTAAGATGTCAGAACTAATCAACACTTTAAAATAAAAACCAGGTAAAGATGATGGCTAAAAAACTAAGCTTTTAGATTGAATAAAAACGATCGTACCATCTGAATTATCACTTTGGGCCTTCTCTAAGAAAACATCTGCAGATTTATTTGTATTTTTGACATGTTCTGCTTGTGCGGTTATGTCTGCTTCAACTAATTCATGTTTCTGTAACAAATCTTGGACACCAACATAGTGTTTACCAAAATCTTCCGATGCCAAATCAATCTAAGAGGAACATTATATTCGTGACAAAATACAAGGATGAGCTAGAAAGTCATACAGTAAATTGTAGTGGTGTAAGCTCATGGCAGTCCCATGGTTTTACGCGACTGAAAATTTTTCTGGACTCCCAAAAAAGTTGCGTTCTTTGCTCGAAAGCACTGAAATTGAACGATGATACACAACAGTCAATGTAACTTTAAGTAGTTGCTTTAAACTATTACAACAACAAAACACATGGCTGATTCATAACTTTTATCGCCAGGTTTAGCTAGCAGAGCCATTTTTATCAGAACATTGGTTTTTACATTTAATAAAATCGTGTCTGACTAGGAAATCCAGAGAACAAATTGAGAAAAGATAACAAAAAACGAAAAATTGGTATTTTTGCCTGAAAATAAGAAATGAAAAGCAAGCAACAAGTAGAAATATTAGGAGCATTTGGGCAGAGTTTCAAGACAAACTTGTAAATACAAACCTTTAATTCTTCTATCCAATCAATAATGTAAATCATTTCTTGGAATATCTTGTGCAGTTGAAGATGTTTGTTTAATCTTGTACTTCTTTGTTCCAACAGCTTCGATAATTCTACCCATGAATCATTTATTTTCTTAGTACGATTTGTAATTTCCTCTGACCTATGAAATTTTTCTGCCACTAATTTATCACACAATACTTGAACACCTTCAATGCGAGCAACATATGCCTATAAAAAGAGAAAATATTGTAGTAACCAAGAATTTAACATGGTGTATGGGATCCTGGTGCTACTAGTTGAAAGATTGCATATTATGAAACTAACCAAGTACATATTCAATTTAACACCTTTTATCACTATGACTATTAGATGCTTTCAGACCCTTTGCTTTGCATTTTTCATTGAAAGGGAGAAAAAAATTTTATTATATTAAGTTTTTTTAAACCTGGCTCAACCATACTCTTGCAAAAGAAACAATCATCTTAGCAAAGATCATTTCAGCAGAATTGAAAATGAATACTTTAGAAAATTGTCAACTTTACACAACTATTTAGAAGCTTGCAAAAAACACTTAAAATCCAGATTCTCTTACTTTAATGTCAGATTCAATTGCTTCATGCTTTTTTAAAGATGCTTCAACAGTTGGTAAGTCCTCTCCAAAGTTGTCTGTATTCAATAATTTACAATTTTCCATAAGCCAGTCTTCTCGAAGTTTAGCTTTTCTATCATATTTACTGGCTAATTGTTCTAACTCTTGCTGTCTAATGAGCTCATCTCGCAACTCTGCTTCCCAATTGACTTCCTCGTGCTCAAGATTCTGCCATTGCTCATTGATTTCATTAATAAGCAAGCCTTCTGGAGGTGAATATAGTTTTTGGTGGTTCAAACGTAACTGACTGGCAATGTCGTACATCAAAGCTTCCAAATTTCCTTTCTCCACAAATCTATTAAAGTGATTACAGAAGTTAAAAAAATTGATCATCCATAGCAGCCAAGGAAATTCAAAAAAAAAGATACTTCAGAAATGCATACTAGGTAACACAGAAGAGGTAGTGGTATTGCACTGGTTGAAAACAAAGAACATAGCATTTGGAAAAGGGATTAAGATTTTTTTCCGGAATAGCATTTTCTCTAAGGCAGCATAATCATTTCAAATTTTTTGATGCTTCTAAGTGGTTCCAGACTGAAAGGCTACAGCTATCTTATAGAAACATAAGCAACATACTTACTCCAATTAAATTTTATGAACAAGTATTTAAGATCTTAGGAAAAGAGGATATTTACTTTGGAGGTTTTTCCTGTGTTCTGTATGCATTAAATTCTGCTAATTGTTTTTGCACATCTGATAAAGAATTTTTCAGGGACTGCTCTTGAATCATCTTTAACTTTTCTTTTATCCAAACCATGAGATCAGAACTAACTTTTTCATATTCCTTCGTGAGAGCTTCGTTATCAACAGCTTGCTTGATAACTTTTTGAATTCGACTTCCTGATACTTCGACTTGTTTCATCTTTGAGAAATATTGGTAATATGTAGCGACATATGTCATGATTGACTTCTCGTCAGGATAATCAACATTCACATCTGTCAAACAAATTAAAATGAATGAAAATAATGTATGAATGACATGAGAATATTTCACATAATATGATAGTATATTAATGTAAAAAAAATCTGTCATTTCTGCAAAATAAAAATGGGTTCCCACCATTATTTCCAAACAATTGTAGCCACTATCATTAAAAAAATTGAGTTTTGATAAGTGGATTATTAAGGAACTGTCAACCAAAGTTGCCTAGCGAAGAAAGTTTTGATCAATACAAGCCCTTAAACTGCTTTATTCTTTCTGAGATAGAATTTGTAATTCTCAGATACCAAATCTACAGTATCTTATCTTGAGCCACAAGCAAAACACACAAGAAATAATAGTTCTTGACAGTTAAAAAGGATCTCAAAACTCAATTAAAAATTGACTCTTAGCTGCTGTTATATGAAGTAGAAAAGTGCTTGAAAAAACCCTGAATCTTAACACAGCTAAAGCTTTCGGAGTATTAAAATCTTGAAATAAAAAAGATAAATTCACCTGGTGCATCAAGCAAAGGCACAACACCTAGTTCTCTTTCTGCTGTATCAAAAGCTACATTCAAATTCTTTATGGGTTCTTCCTTGACAAGTTTATCATAATCAATGACATCAGGCCTAAAAATATTGATAATAAGATCTGTAATTACTAGAAAGACTACAAGTAAAAACACAATGGCATTCATATAACAGTAAACACTACACAATAAAGGAGTAGGTTCAGCTCCACTAGACACAAATTCCGCAATTACTATCTCAAAGACCATTTCAGAAACTTGTGCAATATCTCAAGTACATCAAAAAGGCAACATTTTGGTGAAAAACATAAAGCTGTTTCATTTCTAACCTATGTTGAGCTTATAATTTCAGCACAGAATTAGAGCAGAGACAAAGTAATAGCAACCTCACGGGCAATAGAAGCTACATAGAAATAATGAAACTGCAGTGCTTTATCACAAAGCCATATCTTAACTTACAGCGGATTTATCTGTTAATCTAATTTTTTCATTCAGCAAATAGAACCTTGATTCTTTTTTTGAACTTTTTTGAAGAATATGAACGATGCTCTAAATGTTTCAAATACCAATTGAACAGAATTGATGTTAGCAATGAATAAAAAATGCTTTGGGTTCACTGTGTCACCTCTAGCTTGGGAACTTTATTCAAATTTTTAAATTTCAATGTAATATTTCCCAACTAATGAAATTCTACTTTTTGAGAGCTTCAAGGGATTCCAAGGTGAAAATATGAGTTGGGTTCATAGGAAATAGAAGAAAATGATGAACACCAGTTTTTATTTCATCTCAATTTGACTTTTCGTTCTTGAGATATTTGATCTTGAAGATCTGTCAATTAGGGAATTTCCCTAAAACACTGAAGAATTTGTGATGCCATCTAGTGTATAGAAAAATTGCCCCAATATTAAATCTTAAATATTTCAGGTTATAATAGTGCTATCAAATTAAAAACTTTCATATAGATAGTAACGTGTATTACACCTCTTCTGCGATAAACTTTTTGATAAATAAGCTTTGGGTCACTAGTCCCAGGCCCCTTTTGAAAATGATATTGTCCTCGATTTAGAGCTTTTGAAAATATCTTTTAAAATTATTTTTTATTTTTAAAGTTCTTCGAAAGATTCCGATCTCAAAAAAAGAATCAAATGTTGAAAAGAAGCTTCGTTGGGTATATATTTGGCCTGACCCTAAAACGAAAAAGGGCCTGGAACTAGTAGAGAAAACATTATTTTCGAAAACATTTTTTGTAATTAAATTGTGTATAAATGTATACAAATTGTGTATAAATTTTCATGCATGGAGTTATATTATAACCTGAGATATTCAACATTCAAGATTGGGGCCATTCTTCTATACAGTAGATGACATCAGAAATTCTTCAACTCTTCAGGGAAATTCCCTAAGTGACAAACTCAAAACATCTTGAGAACCCAAAGTCAGATTGAGATGAAATAAAAACTGGTGTTCATCATTTTTTTTCCTCTTTCATATGAACTCAACTTATATATTCACCTCGGAATCCCTTTCAGCTTCACACATGACTTATCCTAAATAAAGAAAAAACTGCCAGTGTTTGGAAAACCCAATAAAACCTTACCTATGTTTATGGATGATGGCACAGAATGCAAGTCCATCTCTCCAACTAGTTGTGAAATTTGTGACATTTACGTTTGAATACCTACACGATAAAAAACAATGCTGATTATGATTGTCATGCTCACTGTCTGATCCATAAGACAAACTACACAACTGTAAGTGGTGTAATGAACGCACCCTTGGGTCTTTGATTGGCACCACAAAAGTAGTGCATCTTTTGCTGATCGTTTTTCTGTTGAATCAATCTCTATCATCAAATCTTGAATCTTAAAAGAAAAGTTCAAGGTATGAACTAATGTTTGAAAAATTCAGCAATAACCAAACTGCTTCAAAAAATCTTATTTAGTCTAATGTGAGCACTTCATGTTACGAAGAACTACACAAGAAATATTTGTACTCCAATTAAATGAATTTCTTAGGATTATCAAAAAAATGAAAAATAAAGCATTAGCATAGAAGAATTCCTACAATTCAAAAATAAATAAATAAATAAAAAAGAGGCAAGGAAAAAAAAAAAAAAATTGGCAACCTTTACAAATATAACATTGTTATTATTTTCATTTAATGATTTTTCTTCAGAAAAGTTAAAATGATCAGGTGCTTCTTCAACATTTACAACAGCTTCCGCTTTAACAATGTCCTCAACAATATGATTGAAAGAACGAGCTGTGTTGCTGCTTGAACTGTTACATGAGTCTGAGTCATTATCAACAAAAATACTGCTTTCAGGTAAAAGCATCGATTCCCTAGAGGTTTCCGATATGTACTTCTTCGGAATAAATAAATCATCGATCTGTTGATCACTGTCAACTTGATCTTCAAATGAAGAAACATCAGTAATCAAGTTTGAAACTAAAGAGTCAATATCAATATTGTCAGAATCACTTCCTACACTTGAATCGTTTTTCTGGTAAACAAATGTTTGTGTAGGGGCAACATGGACTTCTGCATTATCATGGGAAACTACGATCCTAGGAATTTCAACAATTAACATTTCATCTGTGAGCTCATTTATCTCTCTATCTACTTTAGTTTTACTTTTCAAACTTGTATCTCGAGTAAAAGAGTCATTCTCTTCTGAGATGTCAACTGGAAGTGGTGGAAGAATGAGTGGTTGCAAAACTATCTCATCACTATCATCTTCACTTTTCTTTCCACGAACATTTGGCTTAACCTGTGGTTTCTCAATAATATCATCTCTGCAGGAAACCTTGAATAAGCTGTTGTTTCTACTTCCATAACCACTATCGGAGAGTGCAGGTAAAATCAAACTTTCATGAAATTCTACCAAATCTGTTTCATCTTCATTATTGTAAGGTAAAATTAATGAATGTCTTTTAGTTGTTGACTCACTATCAAGTTGTGAATGTTTGCCTTTGTTATCACAATCCTGTGTGGTTGGATGGCTTGTATTTGGTAATTCAGCATCAGGAGGTTGTGTTAATTTACTTTCACTGTGAAAAAGTGGTGGCTGAGCATCTAAATGTGATGTAAGGTTGCCTTCAATGTGATGATCAGGTGGTGTGGGTGCATGGCTTTCAGTGGGCAATTCAACATCAGAAGGTTGTTTCAACTGGTCTTCTTTATCAGAGGGTGGTGTGGGTGCTTGGCTTTCAGTCGGTGATTCAATATCTGAAGGTTGTTTTAACTGGTCTTCTTCATCAGAGGGTAGTATGGGTGCATGACTTTCATTTGGTAATTCAGTATCTGAAGGCGGTTTCAACTGGTCTTCTTCATCAGAGGGTGGTGTGGGTGCATGACTTTCAGTCAGTGATTCAATATCTGAAAGTCGCTTCAACTGGTCTTCCTTATCAAAGGATGGAGTGAGTGCCTGGTTTTCAGTCAGTGATTCAATATCTGAAAGTGGTTTCAACTGGTCTTCTTTATCAGAGGGTGGTGTGGGTGCATGGCTTTCAGTGGGCAATTCAACATCTGAGGGTGGTTTCAACTGGTCTTCTTTATCAGAGGGTGGTGAGAGTGCATGGGTTTCAGTCAGCGATTCAATATCTGAAAGTGGTTTCAACTGGTCTTCTTTATCAGATGGTGGTGTAGGCGCATGGTTTTCAGTTGGTGATTCAATATCTGAAGGTGGTTTCAACTGGTCTTCTTTATCAGATGGTGGTGTGAGTGAATACCTTTCAGTTGGTGATTCAATATCTGAAGGTGATCTAAATTGGTTTTCACTATCAAGAGGTAGTATTGAGGAGTGATCTTTTGGTGTTTCAACATCTAATGGATGTGTGAGAGAATAATTTTGGTTAGATGGTGGAGAATCTACAATAACATTTGGTATTTCAGGAGATTTCGCGACTGGTGAAACATCATTTTCTGTTGGAGACTGGGTCTGTTCATTAATATCAGGAAATTGAAATACTGGCGTACTGCATTGAGAGGCAATAATAACAGGATCAATAATAATTTCCTTTTCTATTGGTGTCCAAATATCCTTTGGAGATTCAAATTTTCCATCAAATCTCGGACTTTGAGGATTTATAGGAGAATTTATAAAACTGTTAATGACATCTACTGGTTCTGAAATAGTACTGGCAGGTGGAGACACATGATTGATAACAATTTCTACGGTATTTTCTGTATTGCTTGTGTCATTATCACTTTCCAAAAGCGGACTATACATAACCGTGACATACCGATCACTGCCAGTAGGAGAGCGAGGAGGAAATGTCGGTGATTCATTGCTATGATTTGGATAATAAGGTCTATGAGGCCAGTAATTGAATGAACTGGGTACATCTAAAAGCCTTCCACATGACTGACAACGACCACATTCATGACAAAATGGTGCCAAATACCTTGGGTACTCATACTCTTGGTGACTACCTTCATGCCCCACAGGTTGATAAAATAAATCATTACTGAGATCACCAACTGAACGGGAATGGATTCTTCGAGGCATTTTATGGTCTGACAAACCATCATATGATTTCGATCTCCGAACATTAGAAAAACTTTCCATGTTTTTAACAATGTAAGTCTAATACATTCTCTTGAAATATTTTGTGACAAAAAAGTGTATACATAAAAAAAGAGATATGCAGGCAGATTTATAAGGGATCTTAAAAATTAAGATAACTTAAGAAGATTTTTATATTATAAATTTTATAAATATCTTTGAAAGTGATGTGAAGAAAAAAACTATAACGGAAAATATAATCCATTAAAATTGACCAATAAATCTATTATACATTTTACAAATCTTTTCAAAGATTTTAATTAAAATATAATACAGCATTTGCTGTGAAAGAAAACACCGCCAATTATATTTTTCAAACTTACATTCAAGAGAATATCAAGACACTGATTTGGAGAGAAGCTTTCCATTCTTTTTTACTCTTTTTATTAATCACATCTTACAACCAATATGGATGGAAATAACTGCTTTAACTTCTAGTTACCAGTATGTAAAGTCAACAGGACATTGTAACGAAAGCATTTGTAATTATTGTGGCTTCATGTCTATCATGAGTCGAGTGTTTCACTGATTTACAGATTTACAGAGTTATATATTAATGCAAATAAATATGATGGAGGAGGGGAAATGGTTTAATGTTTACATAAACAAAGTTGCGAAAGAAAGAGCAGAGGTAAATTAAATTTCTTCACAGTCTTATTGATTGATTACTGCAATTTCATTTTAAATAAGTAGAATTATATCTTACTTCTATAAAATTCCATCAAAAAGTTGATACCCTCATAAAAAGATTAAAAGATTAAATATATATTTCTTTTGCCACCATAAAAGCATGTAATACTATAATCTTTTAATAAAATTAATTTCAAAAAAAAAAAAAAAAAAAAAAAAAAAATGTATACAAACTTTGAAATGCTAACAGAAAAAACTTCAAATATCAATAAAAAAACAGAAGTAATGGATAACTGACATCCTTTATATAACCTATCAGATATATCACATATTGTAGTAATACTTAACTCCTCATGCCCAACCCTTCTAAGGGAAACGTTTCATGAGGCAAGCACAGACATTTAAAACTGGTATTTCTGTTTAATCAACCTTCGGCCAAAAGACAGGCCTACATTTTTATGAACACGACAACTGATGAAGAAAGCCAAAGCAAATAATCAAATTCTGTGGCTATGCATGATAAAGTGATGACAAGGAACCTAATATGCCAGGCTAGAAACATCATCTTATCATCTTTCTTTAATATCAAATATTTTTGTCAATTTTCCCAACCCTTAATGTTTTCTAAATGAAGAAATATTGCAACAGGAAAAAATTTTACTGACTTGTTCACTTCACAAAACTCTGCACAACACAATTGTTGGCAATGAAAATATTTGTAACTAATGGAATACTGGAATAATAGACCAGACTACTGTTGTCTCAATTATGGGAACATTGCGATTGATCAAACCATACTAGTGGAGTAAGTATAGGTATTTTCAAAGAAATTTCCCTAATAAATCTTGGGAATTTCCCTGGCCTTTCAATATATATTTGCAGATTGACTATTATACAAAAAAGCATACTGTCGATTATTCAAATGTGGCCAAGAAAACACAAACTTAATGTCATTAAGTTTTCAAAAGAGGCCAGCTAAATGGAAAATGATGGCTTTTGGAGAGTTTCGTTTCTTTACGTCATAATTGGAGAGTTAGTGTTTTCTTGACGCCATAACTGGAGAGATAGTGATTTTTCGCTGTTCACCGTAACTCTCCTGTCATTAGATGTTGGAGAGTTAGCCATTAACTCTAACTCTCCTACTGTTATAGATAGGAGAGCTCTCCTGATGTAGAATTCAAAGAATCATATCTGTTTATAGAGCGCTGCTTTTGTGTTAGAATTTCAAACCTATAACCTGTAACTTAAAACCTATAAAGTTCTGCCATTTTTCAAAGGTGTGCACTGAAAAAAAGGTTCACAGTCATAAAGTTTTTCGTAAAAGCTTTTTTTGTGACCAAAAGTTTCATTGCATACAACTGTTTCAAGTGAAAGAATAATTGAAGATCTATCTTTAAAAAAAGAATATGAGCAAAAGAAGGAGAGAGCGTCCATACTCTACTCAATTCTTTTAGTTCCTATTTACAAAGACGTGGTCTCCAGTTGATTATTGAAAGAAGAGAAAAAGCACGTCTTGCAGCAACAGCATTGAGCGATGCAATGCTTACTGGTCTCAGATTTGACAGAAACCTTTTGTTTACTAATGTTTATGATTGGAACTCATGCTATAAAGCGTACTGACAAACCCTTTTAGGTTATATTATGCCTTGGTAAAATTTCCATTTCTTAGAAATGGAAAGCAGTGAAAGTTGCCTCGACTATGTAATAGAAATAGAAACAAAAGTAATTTTCTGTTGTTTGTTATCCTAGTAATGGGTCATGAGTTATAAAAACATATAATAACTTTTTGCTGCATGATAAAAATTAACGGCCTAGTCACCTCTGTCTACTGACTGGAAAGTTATTGTTAATGGCTAACTCACTGAATTTTAAAGGGGTTCCGAGGTGAAAATATAAGTTGGGTTCATATGAAAGAGGAGAAAAAATGATGAACACCAGTTTTTA
>JANSTP010017904.1:0-11925 GCA_025330745.1 Cladonema radiatum
TTTTTTCTATATGAAAAGATTTTAAACGGGAAACGTTAGGAACATTAGAATGGTTTCACTCCAAAAAATTTTGACGTCAGGAGCACTTTTTCCAAATAAGGAGCGCTTTCTTCCATAAAAGGAGCATTACACTACGCTTTTAATATATAAGAGAATTGTAAGTGTTCTTAACACTTCTTTACAATTTCGAGCTTCAGTTAGTTTGTTCTTATTAACTTGTTCTAATTTTTTGCTAAAATTTCAGGCTCGTGTTCTTATAAAATTGTTCTTATAAAACAAAAAGCGTGTAATAGTAGGGTGAAGGAAATTAAAAGGAAATTAATATAATTTATAGTAGTTATATTTAGGAAAATGTCAATCTAAAAGTTTTTTTTAAACTCGGTTCCAGTCCCTAGTTAGTATCGAATTTTGAGGCACATTGCAGCTATTACTTAGTTTTTTGATAATTTTGGATTTTTTGACCATGACGTTATCACATTATAACGCAACCTTATCAGGCCAACAATTAATTTTTGAGAAGTACTTATGTTGTATTATATTTGTGCCAAGTTTCATTTCATTTTTGTTTAGTACTATAGATTTTGACCTGGGGGTGTAAACTGGGGGAGGGGTAATTTTTACCTCCCTGCCCGATCCAAGTACAACCATCCAGAAGCCCATCCATAATAGGGTTAATATTGAAATAAATGCTCTATATAGCCTCTGCTTTCAAGTATGGAATATTTTATGTACCAGACCTTCATATTATGTTGATATGTTAATAGAGAAAATTTTTTCAGGTATTTTCAGTATCGAAGCATTATCAACACGATCAGGACATAGACTTGGAGCTTGTTTTTATGCATCATCCAAAAATGATGGCCCGTTTATTCAATTGACTGGATGTAATTCAACTGATAAGAGACAACAATGGTCATACACTCTTGATGGTTCATTAGTTGTACGTCCTTTTTTTGTTTTGATTTGATTTTGTCATATTCCAATTCAGACTTTTCCTGGTAAGGTGAGAGATAATTCTCACACACACCTACACATACCTAAAAAAACTGGCAAGAATTTTTTACAGCTCCAGTTTAGTTATGTTTCTGATTAGTGAAAATGACAAAAAAAAATGAACTGAAATTAATATTTCTTTTCTTTTTTTGTATGCTTTTGAAAAACAAATACAACATACAACATAGTTGTGCTATCATAGTGTAGAATAGATATTATGAAAAAAAAGATTACTAAATTGGAAAAATGACAGCAAAATGTGTGCTCTGAATATACAAGGTAAAAGAAGTGGAAAGCAAATGTTTTTTTGAAATCATGACTTAATCTTAGATATGACAGACTCAAAAAGATAAATTGCTTGGTTTTTCTAATGAGAATTATTATTTTTAGAATATGTATTCGAAAAAATGCCTTATATTTCCAAAACAAGTGGGTGCTGAAATATTTCAAAAAGAGTGCAGTGAAAACGAACCCAGGCAATTACATGAATGTGATGTGAATAGAAAAACATTAAAATTGAGAAGAAGTAAAGTGTGCGCAACAGCTGGTGAGGGTTTTTCAGTTCTTGTCATCATTATTGTTTGAATTTGCTAGTTATGCGGTAACAAAAAGTACTTTGTCTGTTTGAATTCAAATTAATATATATAATTTCAACCATCTTTTTTATAGCAAAGACATCTCCAAATGGTCCAGGAGTACTAACACATCTAGGATCATTGAAGTGTGTAAAACCATATCATAATCGAATCGTATTATCATCAGACTGTTTCACTCAAGGGTAAGATTTTGTCATAGTTCATATTAATATTACAGTGGCAATGAAAAAACAAACATAATAATCAAAAGGCAATTCTTATTTAACTATAAAAGTAGATCATCTTAGATCTCTGAATGATGATCATATTAATATTCTGTTACTTTTTATGTAATAATTGCAGCAATGGGATATTATCATGATTTTTTATTATATTTCAACCAGTTCTCTCACGACAGTGAGAGTTTGCAGCCACTGTCCTCAAAAAATTCTTCTTTTCTTTTTTTTTCCTTTGTACCAATTCTAAAGTTCGGAACCCAGTGAAATTTTCCCCAGTCTTTTTCAGCATGCAAATGCCCATACGCCCCAAGCTTTGAAAATCCAAACTCCGATTTTAGATTTTTCTTGCAAGCATGGGATTGCATCACTCACACTGGATCTTTAGAGCTCTGAAGTGTTTTTCTGTTTATGGAGTTTTTGTTTTTTTCTTTTTCTGCATTTTCTTGTGAAGGTGAGCAACTTAATGGACTAATGTATTCAAATTTTTCTTTATTTTATTTCACTGTTTTGTTTGGTCAGAAGGCTGTAGTGCAGTAGCTCAATTTTCCTAAAAGGTAAATTCAGCCAGTCGGGTCTTGAAATTCCTTAGACTGCTAGTTAAAGGTTGCTAGAAAGATGTTGTCAGATACGTTTGTTTAGTTTATTGTCAAATCAAATGAGGCTATCTAAAATTCCTGGCTACCAAGAGGTTTTTCCGGTTTTAGCTGGCTTCCTTATTTTTCCAGAGCAGAGGGGTTACCGCCATGTGCTAGCTAGCCATCGCCTCATTTTTTCCAAGATTTAGAAAGGGAATAAAACTCACTTCAAATTGGTTACCTAACTATTTATAATTTTGATGATGAGTCAATAAAATCTTCAAATAATACCACAAATGCCAGATCTTCAAAATTTATCCTGTCTTTCTAATTTTTGAACAAAGCCATAGCATGATCATAGTTAAGAAGGTAGCGACAAGTCTGAAAGTGAAGTAGACAAATGGTGTATTAGATAAACCTTGAAGGATAAAAAATGTGTCTCTGCATAATTTGATAATTTTTTTATCAAGAGCAAAGTGACAATTTAATTTGATAAACATTTTGTATCGTACACATCATTTCAATGATCCAGAAAATGTTTGATTGATAATATAAATAAATTTACGGAATTTGCGTAGTTCTAGTGGAATCATGTCCACAAAGTTATAATGTACGTGCCTGCTCCAACCTTTTTATTGACTTCAACATGCGACCTCTTTTGTGAGATGTAACATTTATTTATTTATTTAACATTTTTTGTTGATATTGACATCTTAAAGTTCTAATAATGGTATAGCCATATTATAGAGTTTTCAAACTATAGACTTGTTACATGATGGGTTGAAAGTTCGAGATTCTGTATATAGTTTTTAAAGCTTCATTAGGAAGTGAGTGTTTGCTTGCAAACCAGCCTCTAGTTTGGTTTACTTTCACAACTTTGATGTTGTAAAGATAACATTTGTGTAATTTATCTTGAATAAGTTTAATAAAGTACAGATACAGCTTTTTACGGCTTTCAGTAGTCTGCCTGTATAGTTTATAATGAGAATTCGTAAAAGCAATGTGACAAAGTTTCGGACAAAATTATGACTGAAAGTTTGTTTGTCAGGATTTTTGGATAGTTCCAAAGTTTGTCATGAAACTCTTGTCTGAAACTCTGAAACTGTTTTTCTCTTATTTTTGACCAGGAAGAAAAAAAATTTTGGAGAAGTCTAAAGCATTTTTATCAGCTCAGTTTTTCAGCAGCTAAAGCAAGAATTATTGTTGCTATTAAAGAAGGTTTGGTCAGAAGATCCTATGATAGACCTTGAATAGTTCTTAAGGACTGAAAATTATTTTTTATCTCTATTTTTCAACGTTAAATATACTTTGGACGTGATTTTCCGCAGTAAAACATTTTTGCTATACAATGCTTCAGTTCTGTAAGTTTTTTAACAGAAAGTGAAAAAAACGTCCGAAACGTTTTCGTCCAAAGTTTTTTTGCCGAAAGTTTTTGTGTATAATGTGCTTAATGAATAATTCTATGGCGTAAAACCTGATATTTTTTCTAACATAAAAGTATATATTACTGAACGAGAACATATGCAAACTAAAAATTTTTACGTTCTTTGGCTAACACAAAACACTCTCAAAGAAGTTAAAAAAGGTTAAAGAAAGTTAAAGAAATCATTTATGGCTATCATTTACACATAGAATATGATTAATTTAAAATCTAATTGCCTAATATTTATTTAAAACAGATATATTATTTCAAGAACTGAGAATGCCTGCAGTATTTTTTGAAGAGCTAGCTACTTTCAAAATCTTTAAAGAACAACTTGTCTCCAATAAAGCACAGATTTTTTTTTTGTTATTCTGAAAATAAATAATTTTGATGCTGTCTAGTCTTTTAAAAGGGGAAAAACAAAATTATGTGGATTTTTAACATGAACCTATCCTCTGAAGAGTACTTAGATTATCTAATAACAAATATCAGGTTTCACGCCATAGAATTTTTCATTAACCGTATAATGTACTTATTTTCTTTTTTACGCCATTTATAAGATTCAGAATTTCTGGAATTTTGACTCACTTTATGACAATGTCTATCCAAAATAATTCAGTATTGATTTGATTGGTCTAATATGTCCTTTTTAACCAAAAAGATAATTGTCATAAAAATATTGTTTCAATTTGAATTTTAACTACAGGCTAGCTAAGCCTACTGTAAATATTATTGTTACTAATATTAATTCTTTTTTTAGAGTCACACTTGAACTGACAAAAGAAGGATATATTGTAAACAAAGATAAAACTTCTTGTATCAGCTCTGAAAACTATCCTGCCCAATCAGGTAATGAGTTGAAAATGGTTGATCTGTCATCTGGCTGTGAAAAGTTTTCATTTACAAGATATGGTTCCATACAACATATTCAATCTCGTCTTTGCATTCAAACTTTGAACAAGGTAATTTTTTTCCTTTAATTAAAAAAATCTTGTTTTTTGTCTTTTTTTTTAAGAAATATATTTGGAAAGTACTGTCAATGATACTGAGTTACGGTGTTAATGATAGTAATGGTGGTAGTAGTAAAAATTTTTAAGACTTGATGTGATTGTTATTGTGAATCGGAACTTTTGACATAAACAGATACTTTTAGTTAAAGCTATCAATTTTTTTTTACATATTTTAGACCACTGGAGTGTTTCATTTTGAGTGATTACAAACTATAGCTATGTGTAGCATCAATAGACAGCAGTAAATAAAGATTATTTGTAATTATTAGTGATTATATTGATAATGATGATGATGCTTAATAAATGATATTGTATATAATAACAATATAAAGAGTGTTGTCGACAGAGCGCTTATATCAAAGAATAAAAATGATCAAATGGTTGATGCGTTCACAAGCACTGAAGATGATGTTATAATCCAAAAACTGTTGCTTATTTTAAAACTTGTTGTTGTGTTCATTTTATTTATGCTCATTTGCTAATCCTTCGTCCTGAAACATTTTTAAACCATAATTTGTTCTAGTATTTTAATTGACCTGATAATATCTTTTCATGGTTGCAGGAAATGAAACCAAAAGACTATACAAAACTTATTCTTGGAAGAAGTTGTGAGCATGTAAATGGACAAATTACAACAAAGAAACAGCCAGATTCCCAGATGATATTTGCTTTTGTACCATGTAAGTTTCCTTTTTTTTCTCCTTATGATTATCCAAACAGTTTTGTTTAAATTTGTCCATAACCAGTCATAACAGCTTTATAATGTTTGCAATAGATAAAAGAGAAATAGTCATGCAACATTGTCGAGAAGAATTTCAACATAATGGTGAACAGCAATTTGCAGTGATACAAGAAGATCATAGAACAGTTTGTTCAAAATTTATAAAAGGTTAAATACTATGTATAACATTTCCTTCTTTATCTTGTTATATATTCGAATCATGTTTTAATTATAACTTGCAAAACGAGGGTGTCAAGAAGCATAGCCCCTTGTCAGCCATCGCAAAGGGCCCAAACTGCCCTTTCTAGAGCCCACTTAAAGGAAATTGAATGCTCTTTCGAATGAGACAAAAATCAATCTTTGGGAGGCTTTTGTTCCTGAGACAGAGCATGTTTTATCCACAATTTTGTACTTGGTAAAAAGCACCATTTCTGAAAATAGCTGGGATTCTAAGGGTTAATTTGAAAAAGAAAAAATCTCAAATAGCTTAATTTCTGCTTGGTTCATAGAGTATGTTCAATTCTGATTATATCTGAGAGAAAATGAGATGATTTGGGATTTCACACGTTCCTAGTTAAGGGTGGTGAAAAAGGTTATTATCCAAGTTTATCTGCTGATACCAAATTAATTAAATATTTTCTTAAGCTATTTTCCTGGGTTCTTAAAAAGATGGTGATCTACAGGTTAACAGGTAGTTTGCCACACAAAATTTATTTTTTATCGATTTTTTATCGTATTATCTATCAAGTTTTTTTTTTCTTATCTTTTAGAGTGATTATTATGCAAAACCTAGCATGAATATCAATTATTTTACTGTGTAAAGATTTTTTTCTTGTTTAAAGATGTTGCATTGTACAAGAAAACTGAACAATCCAGTGTGTACAAAAATGGTTTTTCAAACAGAGCTGTTGACGGTGACTTCAATGGTCTTTGGATCAAAAGTTCATGTATGAGTACAAAGAATGAAACTGACCCTTGGTGGAAAGTTGATTTAGGAAGAGAAGTGATTGTCACTGGTATTTTATTTGTTCTTGTATTATAAGTGTTTAGAAATTTGTTCAACTGTATTCATTACTCAGTTTTTTGAAAAGTAATTTGATTTCAAAGGATAAAAAAGGAAAAGTACAATCAGATCAAAAAAGCAATGTTGAAAAAAAATTACTTAACGCTACATAATTAATTTTTTTTTCCATATTCTTACTTGCTTCTTAAAATATCAAATGTTTGAATTGCTTTCACAGCTGATTTAATGAATAATGGTTTGTAACAGGTTTAGTAATTGATTGATAGACTAATATATCTTCTCCCTTTACTTAACCATTTTATGTTATCGCTATTCCTGCTGTTCTGAGAGCACTATCGAAACACAAAATCATTAATCTGAAAATATTTTGATAGTAAGAAAATAGTATCAAATAGTGTCAATTCACCATAAACTGCTTAGCTATCAACTATGCATTTTCGAAAATAAAGTATATTTCTCTCTTCATTCGATTTTTTTTTTATTAGATGTTATTGTATTGAGTCGAGGAGATACTAACAGTCCAATTTTAAGAAATGTCCAAGCTCACGTTGGAAACAATCTTAACCTTAAAACCAATCCAGTATGCGATGAACGTAAAGTGAAGGCTGGAAATGGAGAAGTTGTTACATTTCAATGTCACCCTGCCATCCCTGGCAGATATGTTAGTATTCAAATGTATGGTTATGGAATGTTATCAATGTGTGAGGTTATTGTTGCTTCAAGGTTAGGTAAGAAAATTTTTCCTTTTTTAGTTTATAGATCCGTTTCTTTTTAGAAAGGCATTCTTGTTTGGCATGTTTCATAATAGAAGATGTTATTTCTAAGCGGCATATTTGAATATTTAAAATTTGGAATTCATAGAAGAAAGTAAAAACTTAATTTCTATGCTGAGAGATGACTTTATTAGACTAAAAATAATTTATGAGCTACTTATATGTCAGCTATTTCTGACAATAAGGAATGCCTCACCAACAATGTGTTTGAACAAAATGTTAGAATGAAATTTGTTACTTTCTAAATGACAACTGCAAAGAAACCATAAGGGACAGACCTATTTTACATGTTTATGGTGGAGATTCAAGAGAAAATTCTTCAAACATTGCCCTCACATCAAAACAGAGGTCAATGTTCAGTGGTATTTCATGAAGTAAATTAATAATGACGATTGTTATGTGTCTATAGATTCAGTTATGATTCCCTGTAATCAATCCCTGAAGTTTCTTTGATTTTTGTTTGCTAAACTGCTTATTACTAAGCCTATATTACATGTTTGCAAGGGAAATACCGGAGAATATTGACCGACGTCAAAGTATAGCCTGAGCTTGCGAGGCCAATACCAAACGGAGGTCAATATTAACCCTATATTACATGTTTGCGAAGGAAATACCGAAGAATATTGACCGACGTCAAAGTCAATATTCGAAGGTATTTCACGAATGTAAATGTAAATATTCGAATGTAAATGTTTTCCCTAAACTTAGAGTTTGTAGTTTGTTTGCTTTTAATTATTCTATCTTTCAAACAAAAAAATTCATAAAGGAAAACTTTTGAACGTGAGGTATTTTGCATGATGCCATTGCATTGAATTTGTTTATTTTTTTCGTTGTTGTGCAAAGAAAATTCACGTAACCAATAGCAGCGGGCAAATACCGCTCTGTATTTACCCGGCATCAATGGCAACAAAAGTTTTTAAACCAATCAAAATGCCAAAATTTTTTATACAGAAAGTCAGCCTGCTTAGACGGGTAATAATACTGTTTATTACTTAGTAGTACAAGTAATAATAAAGAAAAACTTTTGAGCATGGAGCATCTTAAAATGATGCCATTCTTTGTATAATAAAAAGTAAACTAGCGTTATCAATAAGTAGAATCAAATACTACTCTATATTTACTTGTGGTCAATGCTACAGAAGTTTTTGAGCTAATCATAATCATAATTTTTTTTGTCTTTATTTGCTTAGATGTTATGTTGTTAAGAAAAAGAGACATTGTAAAATTAAAAATATTTAATAAACACTCCCCTCAAATAAACGCCCCGGGCATCTATTTGAAGCATTATGGTAGGAGGTAATTTTAGATCATTTTATAGAATTTTATTTTTGTTGGTGACATATACATTTTGTGATTTAATGTAAGAAACTTTTGAGCAAGATTATAGTTGGTGGGAAAGCATATTTCCCAGATTTCTCAGTTCATCTCCCATGTATGATTTTAGTTTATTAACTTGACTAGTATAAAAAACTTCTCTGTTTATAGTTGGTTTTGCTGATCAATGTGAAATTCAAAATGGTGGATGTCAACATATATGTCACAGCAAATGTAGCAACAGTGTTACATGTAGTTGTAAACCTGGATATAAACTTGCATACGATAAAAAAACATGTGTTGGTATGCTTCTACTTTCTTTTTTTGTTCTCTCCACATCAATTTGAGATTCGCATCTTCGAAAAAACTGTTTGTAGATATTAATGAATGTCTCATCAATAATGGTGGATGTCGTGCTGATACCAAAGCCTTCTGTGAAAATTTCCCAGGGGGATTTCAATGTCATTGTCAAAAGGGACACACCTTGAAAGACAACAGCCTGTTTGAATGCATGGGTATGTTTATTAAATATTTCAAATTTTTATTCTTCAATGCCATAACATTTAAGCAGAAGCTATACTCCACAAATCCAGCTTACAAGCAAAAGTTGGTAAGGCTGGAATGATTTTGTGAAACCATGGAAATCTCTCTATCTTGACTATCCTCTCGAACCGAAATGAAGGGCCCTCTAGTAAATATAGTCGTTAAAAAATTTGAGATAGAGAGAGTTCACTGCAAATACTTTATGCAAGTTAAGTTTAAAAATTATTCAAAAGTTTTTATCTATAAACAACAACCTAATTTTCACATGCTTATAGGTTTGTTTACTGAAGGCAACAGAAAAAGCAACAAATTGAATAATATAATATTATATTTTTCCTTTAACGTGACCACAGTTCTATATATGAAATAAAAAATTTACTTTTTCAAAATATAGAGCTTGTACTCATCAACGTTAGATTTTATTATCTTTTTCTGCATAAATATTTTTATTTTTAGATATAAATGAATGTGGCGTGAAAAGTGGTGGCTGTGAACAAATGTGCAATAACACTGACGGTGGTTATATGTGTACTTGCAGAAAAGGCTATGAGAGAAAACCTAATGACCGATTTGGCTGTCAAAGTAAGGTTTTTCCAATACATCTGTCCATTTCAAAATGAACTAATGGCTAATTGTAAACTTTTTCAACAGGTGGTGAATCTACGCCAACCAGAATTCAATTTGAATTTTTACTTCTGCGCTTTCAATAGGATTTATTTGTTTTTTCTTGATGAAATAATTGATAATTGTTTTCCCAACTTTAAACTACATTATTTGAGTAGATAAGAACTATTAAATGAAGTTTTATCAATAAACAATTAGCAAATCGTTTTGTCCATTTGGCTATCAAAATTACTTTTTTCAAATTTGATAAATTTAGGCAATAAATTTGGTATACAATGGATCATTTAAACCCAGGACGGGAATTGGATTATTATTTTGTTTTCCATTTGTTTAGACAAGAAACAGGACTTTTTTCAATAAACTGAAAAACAAATGATGTCATAAGATATGCGGCATAAAACACTTTCATTTCTCATTACAAAAACATATTGATCATCCTACTATGGAGGGAAGAGTTATGTTGCAGTTTGTGGCACATTGGGCTGGATATCCAAGGGTACCAGGTTCAATCCCATGCCTTTGGCCATCTAGCAAGCACAATATATTTCCATCAGGAAATTACTGTGAGCACATGCGCTTATGTGCCCTAAAGACAATAAACAATCTCTAAAACTTTGTTCTATTGTTTATTATTTAGACGTCAATGAGTGTTTACAAAATAATGGTGGATGTTCACATAATTGTCATGATTATGATGGTGGATTTTATTGTACTTGTAAACCAGGCTTCACTTTAAGTACAAATGGAAAGACCTGTGAAGGTAAGTTAAACTGAAAACCCATTTGCTAATTTTATCATTCAAGTTATCAGTTTATTTTACTTATATTTTGTTTATATTTTAATATGAAAGAAAATTTGCTTCTTGAGATCTTAGTGTTTTATCGACATTTCGTGTTTCAGTAACATTATGTCCAGTATTGGAAGTTCCGAATAATGGCAAAGTATATCCAGAAAAATGTGCAAAACGATTTGAAGAACTTCCAGTTGGTTCTGTGTGTAAGTTCGAGTGTATGAAAGGTTATGTGAAAACTCACAGTAATGCAGATAGTTCACTGACTTGTCAAAACAGTAGTATGTGGAGTGCGCCAACGCCTTCATGCAGACGTTAGTAACCTTGAAAATAAGTTAAATCCTTTATTATTTGCATGGAAAAATGAAAAATCTAATTTCATGTGAAATTCATACGTGATTTGAATGCTAGAAAAATAGAAGAATTTACCTGTAAGCCTAAAATATAGTCTTTTTGAATATTGTATCACAAAATGATATTAAAAATTTGCGCAGCCCTATTTTCATACGTAGGTAACTATATTTGGTATTAAAACACATGCATTCTCTTTGTATTTTGAATTCAGTGCTTGCTGACTCAAAAAAAAGCTTCCTGAAAATTAAATCATTAATATAAATTTTACAATAATTATTTAAATTAAAGTGTTATTTATTGTTATTATATTATTATAACATTAGTTGATTGTATCCAATTTTTTTTTTTTTTAATTGTTTTCTTCTTAATGCTTTGAGTTTCAGTTTATTGTGCCGGTTTGCCTATTTAATTATATTGTAATTTCTTAGCACTAAGCTACAAACTATTGTGTTATAAGCAATAACTGCATACTGTTGCAAATATATTTTACCAATAAGTGTGGGTAACAGGGTGCAAATTTGATTATCATAACTTTAGCAATTCTTGAGTCATCCTGGGTTCATTTAATCTTCAGACTGCTCGACATAAATACGGTAAAGCAACTTGGAAGCCTTTATTGTAGGTTAAGGTCATAATAGCAAAATTCATTTGATGGGCAGAAGATATAAGTATTAAGTAAATTCTGTATGAGTGAAGGTAAACGAACTGTAAAGCTTCAACCTTATTGTAAAGTGATTGTTGAAATATTATGTAAGTAGAGCTTTATTGAAGGTCTAGTATTAAGATGTTATCAATTAAAAAACAAGTTTGAATTACTCCTATATTTTACCATCTAATTTTTGGCTGGCCTTCCTTATGGATACTCGCAAAGCACCCCTTACTTTAGTGGGAAGAATACAAAAGTACAAAAGTGAAATTGAGTTTTCTCTAAGGCGAGAGATGAAGCCTAAATTAAACCCCCAAATAA
>JANSTP010018015.1:0-15297 GCA_025330745.1 Cladonema radiatum
AATTAAACTGGATAATAAATCACCTGCTTTCAAATGACTTTCAATACCGTCATAATAAATACACAAGCCACCAATCCTCCAAAACCCAGTATTTTTACCCAGCCAACTAAGATTTTTTGATGGACCATTGACATCGAAAAACAATTTGTTATCAATCACTACTGCATAAAACTTTTCCCCTTCACCATCAATAAAATATGCTTGAGAATTTTTCCAATCTAAAGTATAGTTAATATTTACTAATCGTTACGGTTACCATATTTGTGTTTTACTGAGGCTTTTACTTCAAAATTATTTTCCTTCACACATTTTATTTCAATAATCCAACAAAATAAGTAATGTTGTCCCATAAATCATTTGATCTACAGCATTTTTTTAGTTATTCCATTTGTTTGACAAATTTAATCTTAAGGCAATTATATAAGATATAATAAAATAAAATAAATAGCTAGCTTAAGCATATGAAGGCCGCTCTGGAGGGTCCTTTTTATGTAAGTCTGAATAGGATTAAAACTTATATTTAATACTCAATATAATATTCTATTTTAAATAAAATCATGACAAGTAGAAAGTAAAAAGTTACATGGTGTACCTTATCTTATTGGTTAACATTTCGTCGGTTAAAAGTTTCGTCGGTTAAAGTGACGAATGCTTTTTGAAATTTAACTGCCTTTCTGAAGAAAACACTTTTTTCTTAGCTTTTTCTATTCCCTCGTTATGGCTTCAAATATGACTGTACAGGGTTCTATCGACGTAAAACGCAAATAAAAAGAGGCACAATTAGAAAATTCATTTTGGTAAAAATGTTCGTCGGTCAAAAAGTTTCGACAGTCGTAGAATTTTGTCTGTCAAAAAATTCGTCGTTTATAAAATTTCGCTGTTTAAAATTAACCAGTTTTTTTTTTAATTTTATCACATTTAACAGACGAAGTTTTAACCGACAAAGTAGAGTGCAAAATAGATTCAATTTGAATTTTTTGGGATGTTGTTCGCGAGTAGTTACAACAAGTACAGCGTCAATGCCAAAGTTGTATGGCTTATAACATAATTATTAATGGGCTGATTCCACGCAATTATTTTTTGGCAGAAATTTTCGCTTTAAGTCAAATCATCAATGGTTTTTTATAAGCGAAAAATTTTAGTTTTATCAAGGAAATGTCAAACTTTTTGACTCAGTACACGCTTTTTTTATAAGAATATACTCTATAAGAATACTTAGGATGAATTTTGTCTAAAAATTAAGAATATGCTAAGAGAATTTGCTTATCTTAGCGCTTTGTTGAAAATTGAAGAATACTGTATTTAAGAACTGTTTTTCGCTATTTTTGGCCTTATTTTGATGTATAATTGCCTTGGAATATATAAAATTTGTTATGCCATGGTCATATTGTTTTCTTCTAACCAGTATTAGGTCCAGAATTATGATTTTGTCCAAAAAGTTAAGAATATCAATAATGACAGGGAAAAAACACTATTCTTATAAAAAAAAGCGTGTAGTGAAAAGAAAGTAAAAAAGCAATCAGAAGGCTAAAAAGACAAAATATGTTAATAAATTTATCGTGGAATCAGCCATCCATGGACATGAAGTCCGCTTTATTTTCTCATGTTACTGTTCTAGTTAATGTTTCTATTCAAATAAAAAAGTATTTTGTTTTATCTGTTTATGGGTTTTGTTTTCACTTCTTCACTTATTTTTTTAATTAACGTTCACTCTGTCATAAAGCTAGATAAAATAAACTTCCATGCGTCAACTTTATCCTAAATCCTAGTTCTCAGTACCCAATGAGGGTAGAACAAACGTATATCTGTAAATCTTTAGTTTTTTCACTTTAAGGTCATAGAGATGAAATACCGTCAGGGCCAAAGCTTGATGTTTATTTTAATGTGATCAGTCTTTTATAGATGCTATTACTGACTTAGTGGTTCTACTGTATTTTAAGTTCAGCATCATTTCCTGAGAGAGACATACCAGTTTGCTAAACAACGTGCCCAACACACCCAACGTGCCTTACGTGCCGAAAGTGCATACGTGCATGAACGTCTTACTCTCCCAACGTGGCTACGTGCCCACGCGCCTTGGGTGCCAAACGTTCATATGTGCCCAACGTGTCTACGCGTCGACATGATTTAAGCGCCCAAAATGAAATATTTTCTTCTTTGAAAAAAGTAACCAAAAAACCTATTGTATATTTTCTTCTTTGCATTATTTTTTATTCATAAAAACTCTTTGCATGATCCCCCTTTCACATTTTTTCTAAAGCAGTAACTTTTTCACAAAGTATTTTGCAAAGATTCAAATTAAGTTTTATTTAAAAATAATGAAGGAAACTCTTCTTTCGTTTCGTTTTGTGAATCAAATGGCAATTATTATTCTCATAACAAGCGGAGTGTTTAGCTTTGATATTGACGTTAGCTTATATCATATACTCTTATTTTTTAAAGCAAATAGGCTCACGGGTCAGACCTCAGAGGTGCATATTTTTGGGGCGGATTTCAGACTTATTTATTCCTCTAAGCTGCTTAGTTACAAATTAGGAACTGAGTCTTATATATAGGACCAGTAAAATCTAACTTGAGCCTGACTGCTCTTATCTTATTTTCTTTTTCATAACGTGTCCTTACTATCTATTGTTTTTAATATTACTTCACTATGTATAGTGGAAAAAGAAAGTGTTCTAATTATTTCTTTTCAATCCCATGCTTCAATCTTTATTGTTTTAATTTTTTGCACAAATATAGGCTCATGTTCTTATAACATTGTTTTTATAAAAAAAACATGTAATAAATACCATTCTACAAAATCTTGGCGAAATGCTTTTCTAATATCCCACAGTTTATATAGATTTAAAAGCCAGAGACGGTTCACTTGGCTTAAACAAATGGACCAAAATGAAAGACCCTTAGTTTTTCAATGTTAAAATGTACATGTAGGCACGATGGACGCGTAAGGCACATCGACTTATTAGGCACATGAGGCATCTAGCCACGCTAGGCCCGTAAGGCACATGAGAGCGTAGGCAGGCTTGTTAGGCGCGTAAGGCACGTTAAGCGCTTAAGGCACGTGGGTACGTCATTTAGCAAACTTGAGACATACTATTCTATTTTTTTTAAATAGCTTACAGTAAGAGAGATTTCCACCGCCATTGATTAACGTAGATGCACTAGATGTTGGTGCAGTTGGTGTTAGTGTACCAACTGTTGCTGTAGTTCGTATGTTTTCATTTCCTTCGTGCTGCATTTTCTCGCAAATAATGCCTACTTCAGATGAATTCATTATATCTAAATATAAATACAATCTAATTTTAAAATTTAATGCCATGATTGAAGCATTACCGGTACCTGTAATAAAAGCGTATTCGAAACATTAACTGACCTGCTTCCAGGCCTACGCCTGCCATAAAAAGACAATTTACACCTATGAACACTGTTGGAGCGAATGAGATGATCTGAAATGATCTCACAACATCAATCGTGCATGGGGTGTTTTATCATCATCAACAGTGACTGACAAAAAATTGCCAAAAGCGTCTGATAAATGTGGTAAAGCTCAAGTCATTCAAAACCCTGGACTACTAACTGCTGAAAGAATCCCCCAGTCGCTGTTCAGCAAGAAGTTTTTAACAGAGGAACAATTTTTAGTGTTATTTTACATTTAATAATTAGAAGTCAAGAAAAGAAGCAAAATAAGACCCAAAAACACTTCTGTTGGTCATCAATCACCTACAGAAAAGCATGTGAGGATATTTCCCCCCATAGTGGGGCAAAAACATCTGCATCTTTAAAGGAGAAAATATGTTATCCAATTCTTCCCCTCCAAACAAGGAATAGAAAATGGATGATTATGAGCCAAGCAATTTAGTTCAATAAAAGAAGCCTTTGCAACGTATAATTCATTGAAATTGATAGAAATTTTCTTTAAGCTTGGAGTAAAAGTAGGTGAAGATTTCTTTTCCCTTGACTGCAGATTTTCCCCAAAAGACTTGGGGTAAACAATCTGCACCTATTTTTCTCGATTTGCTTCAAAGGCAAAACTTATTTGAAAAAATTGTTTTTGGTGAATTCCCAGTAACTTTAACAGATAATTTATGGTAACAAAAGTTTACTTAAAATACCATTCTATTTGGTCTGAGAACAAAGTTTAAGAATTTTGAGGATTTTTTCTCCCATGTGTCTATACATGCTCAATTTTTCACGTACAGTGTCAGTTTTAGTCATTAGATTCAATGTGGAATTAAATGCAATTTCTCTTTAATGATTGACTGAATAAAAAAAATGAATCATTGTTAACAAGCATTGCTTCTGTGGAAAGTTTTTTTTTCAACCTCCTCGCAGTGCCAGTTATAAAGTTCATCAGGATTTCATTCACTTCTGCTTCTACCTGCATCTTAATAGATCAGATTAAGGATAGTATATATCTATTATTTCCTTAAAATAAGGAGGTCATTTTTAAACTTCAGTTGTATTTCTTACAACGAATTCCTTTTAAAAAAGAGAATTACTTGAGATTTGTTCAAGTTAAAAAAACACCAGTTATAAAAAGGCTACGAGCTTTCTAAGAAGAAATTGCCTTCTAAGCTGAATGTTACAGTAGCTTCAAATAATGCCTGCCACTATGCTGTACCAAATATATTTGAGAATATGGAAATATCGGTACAGACACATATCAGTAAACTGACTTTATAGATAAGATTTTAGCTTTGATATTTTAAAACCATCTACTTTTTAATAATCTTTTACAAGCTAGGCACTTGGAATAGAGTTAACTTGAAGGTGTGGAATTTACCCTTTTAGGCCTTTTACAGTTAAATGGGATTTTTCTGTAGCAAAAATCACTTTAAATGAAAGTTTGCTTACTTAAACCTAGTCTTAACGAACTGTTTGTCTCATTTTTACGTTTAGTTTCTTTTTGCATTAAAAATAATGTTCTTTTGACTGGAAGGTAGGCTATTCTGCTAACAATTATCCCCTAGTTAAAGGTTTGGATTATGAAAGTTTTGTTGCATACTGTACATCCTCTAGTGGTATCATTATTTTGTTCTTCCATGTTTTTTCATCCTGGTAGTCTAATGGTTCAAGACATCCGTTTTCGGAATATCTGGGTTCGATCTCCAGCTGGGGTGCTCCTAAGTAATTTTTTGAAAAAAAAAATATATAAAATTCCCGACATCAGCGTGCTTTTTCTTTGATTTTCCAAAAACAAAATATATTGCAAATGTAACAGTAATAATACATTTCTTGTACTTTCATGGGACATATTTTTTTTTTCAAATTATATACCTTTTAACTTTTACTTGTGCAAGGCCATATGGTGCGGTCACACTGTTGCTAAACTTGTGCTAAATATTTAGCAAGGGTTTTCCTTTTCCTTTGGAAATCTAGCAAACGGCAAGTATCAAGTAAATAAATTTTTTTCAATAGATAAAAATGTGCAGCCAATGTTTATTATGTGGCAACAATGGTTGGAGAAAAAATATTTTCTACTTTCTTCATCAACAAAAGAGATTTTTAAAAAGTCTTCTGTTTAATGTTGATTTAGCAAGAAGAAATCACGCTCTGGAGCGTAATTTTTATCTGCTAAATGAAATTAGCAAATATTTTAATTTATATAGTTTAGCAAATGCGGTCACATATGAAATTTGCTTGTTTCTATGACAATATAGATCTAGCAAGTTTCATTTAGCATGGTGTGACCGCACCAATAGTTAATTGGTAAAACTTCAGTTATAGAATTATTTTCTTTTTTCTGGCATTTTTCTTTTGTCAGTATTAAAGAGGCTGTTTACGGATAATAAAAGGAATAAAAATATGCGCACAGTGCGTTCGCAGTTTCGTAAAAGAAAAAATATATTCCGTGTCCACACTTTCACTATAAATTTTCATACGGGATATATATTTTTTTTAGTTCAGTAAGTGCGTAACATAAACAATTTTTTTCGAGATTGTGTAAATCAAGTCGCGAATGGGAAAAAATATATTTTCAAACTAAAGAATTTCATAACGTTAATTCCCCTAAATTACTAGCGCACCTGACATATAAGTAACTTTATAATTTGTCTTTAGATCATTACTGATCATTCAGAGATGAGAAATGGTTCAACGTCAAAACCACATCATAAGAGAACCTTAGTGACATGAAAAATATGACATCAAGAGGGAGGTAAAAAAGAAAATAAACACATTTTTTTAAATGATACGAATTTAAACAACAACTTTTGTTTGAAAAATGTACACTTCATATATGCTAATACATATACTTCCTACTATGCGAAAATGTTTAAAGCTGACTCTTCTAATAAAGTTTATCAATAAATTTAAAACTTTAGCTAAGGTTGATAATCATCTTTTTTCTGCTCTTGGCAAAATACTGCCAAATAATCAAAGTTCATCATATCCAATCTTTAAATCTTCTGACTTTCGATTCTCTTAATGAACTTCGCTTACTTCAGCCGCTTGTAATTGAGTTAAAGGATAACATGACGAAATCTCTGGCTGTGCTAGAAGAAAAAACTTATTTCTCATTTCTGTAAAAAAAAAAAACACATAGAAGCAAAACCTAAAGTTTTCATGGACATAAATCAAATAAGATTCGGAAAGTAATACTTTGGATCCGGTAGAGGCAATGTATACAGAGAAAGAACAAAATCTATCACAATCTTCCTCGAACGCGTAAGTGCAGACAACCTGACGCAATAATTACACTACTTTTCAATGTGTTCATATCTTTTGAAGAATAAAATAGAAACTTACATTTTTGGTCTCTATGTTTCCTCAAGATATTGTATTTTCATCTCATACCATCATTTTTTCCTTACAGTGAATTACTGTCAACCCAATTCAAATTTTATTAGTTCTCACATTAAAAAACAGTTCTCCGCTTCACTTCACTAGACATTTGCAAAGAAACGTGCCATTGTTCTCGATTATCCAAATTATTTTAAGAAAGATTGATTAATGAAAACTTGAGTAATCATATTTTTCATTCATTTTATCCGTAAACAGGCTCTTTAAAAAGAAAGTGAAAAAATATTTTTTTAATATATATATTTTTTAAACATAATTAAATTATAAATTGTATTCTTTATGTTCTCTTATTTAAGCATGAATCTTTAACCTGCTGCACAAACAACTTCCACAAAGTTATTTGTCTTTTAACAAAGACCTTAAAAATAACAGAAATTCAATTGTATTAGGCTTTAAGCAGAGACAATAGACAATGTCATTACATCGCCCCATTAATATTTTATATATGACTCCGTTCATATTGATTTTCCGACCAAAATGAATTTTAGTACTTTTTTAGCGTTGATTGATGTGCTGCCTCAAATACTAATTATGACTTTTTACCTTTTTCAAAGATATTTTTTAATTGAATAATAAATATAATTAATCATGTTAATATTAAAAATATAGTATAATCATACTAAAAAAGAATAGTTGCTGCTTATACGTGCTTTCTTTGTAAGGACCAGTAGATTTTGATCAGATTCTGGCTATTCTTTTTATTTGAGTAAAAATAGGCTAAAGCGTTCCATATGTTTTTATTTACTATTTCGCTTTTGTTTTTTTGTTTTTGTCTCACGTTAGTTAAGAGAACCTGCGCTTTCAACTATTAGACTCGAGTTAGATACTACAAGAAGAACGGTGCAGACAATATGAATGGAGTAAGAAATGAAATGCAATTAAACACCATTGTGTGGTTAACGCAAATGTAAAAAATAGTTCCTCGTCATCAACATCGTTCAAGGCTTTCAATATGTAATATAGTTACCTCCAACGAAAACAAGCTCCTCACATGAATCCATCAGTTCTATGTACGAACCATTGAGACAAAGAATATTCTTTTTGATACATGGACTGATCATCTGGATATATGTATTTGTGTGAATGAACTTTGAACATAGTGTACCCTGTCCCAACATTTCATCTACGGGAAGTATTATAGCTATCATAACTGAATCATAGCTCAGTGACCCTGCGAGATCTTTCCCAGTGAGTTTCCCAGAAACATTTGAAACTATTTTCTGTCTTCTCGCATTTATTTTATTTAACGTGGTGAAGAGCATTTTCAATTGAGTTTCCTGGAAAATCTTCAAAAATTTTGTTGACTTTCTGGTGAGCTTTCAAATCTTAAAAAATATTCTTATAAGGATATTGAAATTAAATTTCATAGAAGCAAAACAATTTAGATTTCGCTTTCCTATTTAGTTTTTTCTAGAACTTGCCCTTCCAAGAGAGTTTTCAAGAAGTTGTATTTCCCAGTGTGCCGAAACCTCCTCACTGGGTCACTGAGAGAGGGCTGTCTATATTTAAATAGTCTATGTAAGGATATAACTAAAAATAGTGGAAAGGAATGAATATGAAAAGAAATAACGTAATACTACAGCATACTTATCAACAACCGATTAGTTGATTGATCATATGACATACAATGCTGCTTCCCCTTAGTTGTAGTTTCAAAAATACTTTCGTCACCACCAAGACTGAATTCACGCTTGCTACCAACTTTCAAATAATTTGTGTTCTCTGTTGTCAAGAAAAGCTCCTTTTCTTTGTATGCATCAAAAAATTTTACGTTTTGATTTGACCATTCTATAAAATAATGACACAGTAATCAATGCGCTATATATATGAATTAGATATTTATGAAAAGACTTTGATATCTCAATTCTACTTTTTGTCAAAATTTTTTTTACGTCCCAAAACCGTACACTGCTCAGCTAAAACATCTCGCGACACATTTGTGACAACTGAGACCCAAATCCTTCGGCAGTCCAATTTTGGGCTGTATATAGTAAGTATTCATTTACTTTGTGAGCCCAAATTGGAAAAAAAATCAGTAAAATCCTAGAGTGGGGTAGCAAACTTGTTCTTATTGCAAATCAGTTTTACAGGACACTTTATTTCTAACTTTTTTTAATATAGCATTAGAATCACACATTATACATTTATGGATTTGTCAAATGTTTCTTGTGTGTTCTGCTGATTATGTTACAAGATATTTTCATTAGCAAATTTTTGGAAAAGAGTCTTGTCTAGTTCATGTAAAAAAGCAGTATACTATATGATTCCCTTCTGAATTTTCATATATTTTACCTCCTTTGCAGCGTATGCTAACATTTCAAATGTATAGTCTTAGTCGAATTTTGTTAAGTCTCAACCACATAAAACAAGAACTTTTTGTTAAAGTTTAAGTGAAATGTTTTGTACATTCTTTTTTACAAATGGCTTTTAGCGTTAAAAAAGGAAGGAAGGAAAAAAACTTTCGAAACGAAGGAAAAACAGATTCAAAAAATTTTTTTGTTAAATTTGAATAACAATTCTTAATCCTTTTTTTTTTTTTTTTTTTTTTTTTCTTGTAAGGAATGTTTTTAAAATTACAAAAATTTTTTGGTAAGATTCGGTATAAGTGCAGTACTGTAGCACAGAAAGAATTCAACTACGATTACAAAGTAGTAGACATGTTTGAAATCATCTTGAATAATATATGTGTTAGCAATCCAATCGTTATTAGCGAACAAAACTCTACAATATTCGTTGGATATGTACAGGATGATTCAATTGTACCTCTTTATGTCAAGATTCCTAGTCGATGTTACAGTGATGGTGTCACAAGGTATAATGAAAATTCCCCTTGAAAGATTAGTACCGAATAGATAAATGAGGCGGTAAGAAAATAAATGAATAAAATAATATTGATTGCTATATAGATTCATAGAAGTCTAAGACATGTAAAGTGATGCTTTTTTAAAAAGATTTTTTCGATACAATTTCTGCAATTTGTGGGTTAGATGAAACAGAATCGTTCAATACTTTTCGGAGAACACGACGAAGTGAGTCTGAACTATGCAGTGAAGAATGTACAAAAAGGGGTTTCAGAAATTTTGAAAAATCTCAAACTCCGGAAGTTTTCCCTCTTTTCGAAAATGACGAGAAGTGAGACTGGGGATAAATCAAGCGAAAAATCAAAGGCAAGGAGAAGTCGTTGAAGTTTAATAATATTATAAAGTTTAAGCAATTTAAGTTCAATAAAAAACCTATTAGATGGACTTCTTTGTTCTTTCAATGACATTACATGAAGGAATTTTTTGGGGCAACGAAAATTTTCTCTAAGTTTGCATTGGATGTAAGAAACCAAACAAGGCAACCGTACAGCAAATTTGAATAAAGCAAAGAGTAGTAACGAGAATTTAAGAGTTGTTTAGACGAATAGATGCGAAGTTTCGCAATTAACTTAGTTTAGCTTAGAGTTTAAAGCATAATTTTTTAAATTCAAGGAAAAAATTTCGTCAATACAAACACCTATATATATTACCGAATCTGATGACGTGAGTTTGAATCTATCTATTTTTATCGAAAGTCCAGGGCGTGTTTGAGTAGGTTTACGAAAGATAATCATCTCAGTTTTACTTGCATTTTAAGTTCTTAGTTTAAAGTCGATTCACAATGGCCAGGTTTCTTAAATGGAAAGAGCAAATTTGTGTCATCCGCAAAATTATGGACGATAAAAAAATAAATTGAAGTTCATTTATGTAGATTATGAATAAAAGAGGTTCCAAAGTAGAACCTTGTTGAGCTCCCCATTCAACACTTTGTTGACGACACAAGACACTAGATAAACTCACATATTGGCGGCGATTACTTAAATATGACTTTATGCATTGCGATTCAGAATACCTCTTGCCCTGTAAAAATCCAGTTTTTCTAAAAAGACTTTGTGATTAACTGTGTCACACGCTTCTTGGAGTTCAATAAAAATTCCGATTATTATTATCTTATTTCCGACTAGCAAAACCTAAAGGAGATGCCTAGCCTATATCTTATCAATATATCACACTTAATTGTAACACTCCTTTCCTATTGACATCAAAGAAGGCCGAATGTCTATAGCAACAGGGCAATTAAGTGTTCCAGAATCACTCATTTCCAACTACTTCACATCCCTATTAATAGGGAGTAGTTAATTTTTTCTTTCAACAAATTTGTTAATCTATTTGTAGTTAGTTGAAAAAATCATACCTTGTTTCATAGTTGTAGTTTTCACGCATTTGCCGGCTGTTGGATCAGTTGCAACGAATACATTCTTTTTATTTGCCACTATAAAGTAGATACAGTGAAACCTCCAAATAGCGGACAGATTGCTGAAGACCAGAAACCCTTATAAAAAACATCTTTATAGCGGACAGTAATAGCGGACACCTTTCATTACCGGACGGAAAAGCCAAATCCCATTTGAACTTTCCTAGTGAAAATTACCTCTGAATTTTGGGCAGGTAAAAAACTGAAAGCGACAAGAAACAAAAACAGATGTTAAGAAATTTTTTTATTTTTGTGAAAGTCTAATGACGTTATTCTTAGCATTTCCATAATTTCTTCTCCCAATTTTGATCAATTTTCGGTATCTACTTTTTCAGTAGTTCAATGACTTTTTTATTCCCATCAAATGTATATTCTGCCGGGGTAACTTCCACACTAGTTATAGCCAATTTCTTTGTCCTGTACTGGTAAAACGTTTAAATGGCGCGTGAGATTGAATATCACAGCTAATAGGCCACATATTTTTTTTTTTTAAATCCTCTATATAGTGGACACCTCCAATTAGCGGACACTGTTATTAAGACCCGTTGGTGTCCCCTCTTCGGAGGTTTCACTGTAAAACGTTTTCAAATACATAACAAATGTCAGAGCAAAATCTTTAATTATTTTGCCGAACGTATATCACAAACTTCTATGTGGAAATAAGATCAATTCCTTTTTGTTTATGCCTTATGTAGATCAGACTACAGTTGCTCAACTTTTTTTATTTTTATAAGCTTAAAGTATTTGTGTCAGCATTGGTTTTGTCTGTCTCATTTATTTGATCAAATACATCGGTGTGTACATCAACAGATTATTTCAGGAATAAACTAGCAGAACTAATTTTGCAAAGAATGAAAGAGACAAAACTTAAGAATTTATTCAGTAAAGTTCAGAAAATAAAGAAAGATTAAACACAAAATTTACCTCTTATATAGATTCACCTGTTGTGTTTATATGCCTGTAAGTTGATGTTGTTATTAAAATATATTTATGTCTTTAGGCTCATGAAAAGCACTTAATAGTGGGAGCTGTTTATGGATGCAAATTTATTAAATTGTTTACTTTCGCCGTTATAAAAGAAACCTACTTTCCATAATGACCAATTTAACGAATATCTTGACAATATTTCAATGTTGCAAATAACACCGAAAGGCACAATTTACTAAGATTTTTTTTCTCGAATTGACCATTTATATGAATTGACCTCTATGTTTATGTAGATATCTTGTCTATATTTTTGTCAATATTGAATTTTCGGCTTTATTTATTATTTAGTAATAAGTTAAAAGTAAAGATTTAACTGTTACAGAACAATGATTGCATTATAATTGGATCAGCATTCTTTGTCATTAAATTTCTTGATATCACACTTATTGCAAAAGGAATATGTTTCAGTTCTTAAATTATTGCAAATATTAAAGACATACTCGACTAGATAAATGGGATATCCGAAATTATGAAGTCGAGAGTTGTGATATTCATTGGCACGCAGAGGATTTGAGGTTTGAATATCAGCAAAATGAGACTTAATAATTTCGATATCCCATTCTGTCAAGTTGAATATATGGTTTATGATACATCGTTAATGAATATGCTTGACCATAACCCTTTTTTTAATGCATTTTTTATTTATTTCATCCTTCCCTTACGGTTGGAAAACTAAAAGAGTTACAATCTCTTACTAGTGTTCGTCTACATGATGGGACGTTCGAAAACTCAAATTTCTTGCATTGTAAGATTCTTGTCTAATAATTTCAGTTTTTTGTATCGAAAATCTAAAATTATTTTTCCGGAGTATTATATGGAGGATGTATGCTAATCGTAGTTATTGAACAAACCTTTGTATGACGAACCAGGGCAGTGTGTTACGACTCGTTCGAAGCAAACAACTTGTCTGTGTGGATCTTCATTATCAAGACATGGTTCAACCAAAAGAATAATCATGCCATTGTATCTGAATTTTGAACAAGTTGCTTTCCTTTCAGTATCTGGAAAAAAGTATTAAAGGAATACCAATTTTCATACGAAAATTAATAATGAAAGTTTTTTCTAGTGTCTCTCGGTTTATAAATTTAGGAGATTCACTTGAAGTTACCAAGATCTTTGAAGGAATGAAATAGTGAGTTTAAGCAATTAGGCAGCTATAAAAATAAGCTGAGGTGTAAAAATAATCACCGCTTTGTTTTAAGTGATTAAGCTTTCACAAGCTTGAAGCATTTGAAACTATAATTTTATTCTCATTAAACTTTTGTAAGTTCTTGAAATAACTAGTGATAAAAATCTTATTTTCTATCTTTTTATTATGACGATGCGTTAGTAATGGGTTTTCCTCTGAAGCCTATAAGTGTTAATAACAAAATTATTTAGTCCTCTAACAACCAACTACCTTTAACGCATCTTTTCTTAAACTCACTTGGAGTTACGTTATGTTTGTTTTTAAAATCAAAATATGATTTGGAAAAAACACTTATAGTCGATACAAATGAAAAATTATGTTCATAAATTTAGAAATCATAAAAAAGATTACGAATAGTTTTTATTAATTATAAAGATTCAACAATATGCCACTGTATTACCTGGATATAGTATTTTGTCATGAGTATTGTAATAAACACAGTAACCACCAACCCACCAGTAACCTGTAAGTGGATCCAGCCGTGATTCAAGACCATCATCTTTGAAATACGTAAGTCTCTTTGCGCTTATTCTAATACCAAGTGTAAATTTGTCATTGTTACTGTCGACAACATGCAATCTTGTTGAATTCCAAACTGAAAAATTTGTGATAAAATATTTCATTCCAAAATCATTGAAATATTATGACTCTCTGTTTAGTAAGATTGCATTAGAATCCCATTTTATAATTCAATAACAAATTTAAAAATTGATGTATATATCATATTCTTTCAAATTTGTTTCTATGAAGCCTAATTCGATAACACTATTATCAGAAAAATACTATTCTGTAAATATTGTCAAAGCTAATCATTGCGCGCTCTGTAAATCAACCTTAGCAAAATGATCGCATCAAAATCAAAATTACATGTTACTCTATAATAATTCAAAGTCTCATGAAACTGGTTCAAGTAGTGATGTAGCTGTAAGTACTAATATTGCTATTACCGATACGCCCCTGTCAAAGTGACTCAGCTAGATCCTACAGAAAGGTTTGCCAGCATGTTTTGACTTTTATTTTTTGAATAAACGGTGATTTTTAATTTTAACCTACTGAAGAAAACCTATAGTTGAGTTTCCCATACCAGAAGGAAGTTATTTTTTTTCATGAGATATTACTCAAGTAACTACTACATCTTCATGTAATATGTGGCTTATTACATTCTCTGAATTAAGTTTGCCTTTCAATATTGATATGTTAAACTAAGCTACAGCATTGTAAATTTTGTCAACGTTAAATAAAGAAACAATAATATACCAATAATAATATTGAGTAAAACAAAAGACTATCTATCAATTACTATCAATCAAAAAATGCGAATGGAAGCGTAAAATTAAAAACAATTTATTTTAAAACAGAAACAACAAACACGAAAACTTCAAAAACACTCAAACAATAAATACTAGTTATTGCAGGTTTTAAAGTGCAACATGGCAAATATTTTTGGCAGTCATATTTTCTAAAGAGATTATTGTTTGTGTTGTTATAATAAGGAATTGTAATTACATTGAGGGTTACCAAAACGGCCACCAATTGCTAGACACAGCATGCAATATCTTCAGCCGTAGTGTAGTTTGAATGAAAAAAACTCTCAGAAAATTAAAACGAATGCATTATGAAACAATTCGCAATGAGATATTTATAATTAAACGCGTAGCCATCCAAATATATAGCTTGAACAAGAAATAAAGACGAAAAAAGCCAGTTAAGAATTGGCAGGAAATTAGACTATAAATAGTCTGATTTAGATGTAAAAAGGTCGCAACGGAAAATGTTCCGTAAATCGCAACTGTGAAAATCAGACTATTTGGGTTCGCGACATCAAAATCAACTTACCGAAAGTTTTCTGCACTCACAAGCGGATATATCCGCTTGTCTTGTCGGCTTCTTTGATGTTTTTTAGAAAAGTTCTCTCATTTTTTTTTTTTTTTTTTTTTTTTTTAGAACTTATTTTCACAATCTCTTTATATAGCCGTTTTTATACTGAGACTACTTTATGAATTGAACTACTTTAATAAACAGGTGTGACTTAAAGTGGTCATTAT
>JANSTP010018126.1:0-15296 GCA_025330745.1 Cladonema radiatum
TTCCAGATCAACTCGCTATTTTCTTGTTAACTCGCAACTCGTGGAAGCAACTCGTAACTCGTGGGTTATCTATTCACAACAATTTTTAATTAAGTTAGGTTTAAATCTGTTTATATATTAATCATTTATGTATTAGCCATTCAGTATTTTATGTATCGATTCATAAATAACATATTTTGTTTCTATTTCGGATTTTTGACATCATCAATATTTGTAAAAGAACCTTAAAAAAATTACTGAAATTAGAGCAAAAGTTCAATTTTCGATGATCGATATCTCAAGAACAAAAGGATTTTCAAGAGATTTTCCGCAAATGTCTACCAATTCAAAGCACTTTCCAGATATTTTGACAAATGTTGGACATTTGAAGCAAAAATCCATTTTTTTCGAAATTGGACCGAAAAAGAGCCTAACCTACAGTTAAAAAGGGCATGGCTTAAGTTTCTTTTTATCAAATTCTTTCAATATAAACTTTTAGCAAAGTTATCGGGTTTCTTTGCCCCATCCTTTTTTGTGGGATACGCACCCCCCATCTTCACCAGTCTTATTAGGGTTAAATATTGTTTTTCTGGACCTTTTCCTTTGAATTGTCTCAGAGGTCAACAAATAAATTTATTTCTAAGAACGGCGGTAGCGTACACGACAGAATATTATTTCTGAAATCATCAAAAAGCCCCCCAAAAATTACTTTTTTTGCGTTCACTGCCTTTGCAATCGCTGAATTCCTCAAAACATTACCTTTTAGAAAACCTATTTGCTGGCATCACAAGTAATTACATGTTTTTGGGGTATATCTACTGTATTCAGTAAACGTAAAGATAATCAGCAGGTTATACAAGGAAATTCAGCATCTGTGCTAACATATAGGTACATACTGTATTTGTAAAGTAAATCAAAATGGAATGCTCCTAATTGTAACTAATGGTGAAGATAATCCTCTGACAAATTATAAATGCCACGCACGTACTTGGATTTGTTGGCCCCTGCCCCTCACTTTATTACTGATATTTTAATACAAGTTTGTTGCGTTTGTTGTTCTTAACCTATATTCATAACAATAGTAACTATTAGTTTCCCAAATGATTTACTTCTCTTATAAAATGTTGCTATATATTATGAGTTGCCCAAAATAATTTGGGAAAAGCAATTCTAGTGATTTCCAAGGATAGCTAAATCAATGAGTTGAAGAAACACCTTAGGGTGTTTAGGGTTTTCGCCAATTTACTCAAGAGCCCATGGCTCGCATAGATTAGTTGGTGCCCATACAATCAAAAATGAATTCCTTTCCTATGGCTTGTTTTACCAGTTTATAGCTAAAAATGCTCAAAAATTACGTCCCCCAAATGAAAAAATTGAATAAAAAAAATTGACACACGTCAAAGGCCTGCTAAAAACTTTTTGAGTCTACAATTTAGTTGTGCATGTTTCAGTCAAATTTTATGGGGTTTTGATGACCACAATGGTGACCCGATTCGCCAATTTTTCGAAATTTTTTAATTGGTTTCTGATGTCACAGAAAAAAGTGCTGACATCAGCACTTTGAGGACCCTCCAGACCAACGTCATTGTGATTTTATGAAACTAGAAAGATTGTTCTACAATCCTACCAAGTTTTAAGATTTTTCGTTGAGTTTTAGAGACTTTAGATAGGGGGGGTATAGTCTCCCCTCCCCTGCCCTTCTAACACCCATCAAAAAGCCCCGCCCTGAATAGGGTTAAGATACCAGAACTTTTAGAGATTTATAGAAACCTTACTCTGTAGCACTGAGAACTTGAATTAGCAATGTTTTATGTTGTCTATAACATTTTTTTTTGTTTATCTGCTTTCCTCATCATTTAAAAATTTAAATTGGTAAATTGTTATAAAAATGCCCCATAGATATTTTGAAATGTTCCATAATTATATAAAACCTCAAGACATTGTGACCTCTAGGGGAAAAATAGTTATTTCAACCCCTGGTGCTGTTGAAGTCATAAATGAAAATAAGTAATCCAATTTGGAAATTGAGATAAGAAAAACGAAAGATCAATTTATTAACTGAAAAGTTTAAGACCAATAAGTAAACAAAACCTACATTTCATCACTAGTAAACTCCAATAAAAATATAGATAATGAAGACACAATGCATAAACTTTTCAAACGCATCTAAAAACTATGACATAATTATTAAAAAATTCTGATATGTTACCATTCAATGAACAAACTTACCACTTGAAAGTTTGTTGATAATAAGATTACTTTTTTCGACAACTCTAAATAAAAATTATTAGAAAGTATCAATCAATTAATCCATACTTGAATATAATTCTAATTGCTGATAACTTTGCTGATAACTTTGCTTATAACTTTCCCTGATAAACAGAGCCATAAATATTTTAAATATAAAAAAATACTTGTACAATTGCATTAAGTTTTGTTACAGTAAAAACCTCATAGAGTTCTGCATTTAACATGAATGAGAGCAGTGAAAATTTTGAAAGCAGAGTCCTAGGATAATTCTTTTTTGTAAATTGTCACAAAGCTCGAAACATTGTGATTTGTGCTTTCTTTTGTTTTTTAAAAAATGGATTGCCTGTTGTAACCCCTGTTTTTTAACTGTTTTAAAACCCTATTTTGCATGGGGGGGGGGGTAAATTTACCCTCCCAAGTCAAAAAATTTGATTATTCGAAAACGACAAAAGCAATTGACCTGAAATTTTGGCCCTGTGAACAAAATTTAGTTGCGCAACTTTTAAAAAAAAAATTTAGACCCAACCACCCCCCTCCCCCTTGACCACGCCCTCTTTTGGGGGCATGGGTGTAACATTTTTTATCCAATATCACACTCTTTCTCCTGTAACTTGACTTATACTAAACCTTTCTTGATCAAACTTCACAGTTGAGTAGACGACAACATGACGAATATATGTCGGTGATATACCAATGTCACTAACGTGAATATAATGTCATTTTTTGCAGATGGCGTCATTTTTCGAAAAATGGCGATTTTGGGGTTTTTGATGACGTCATCACCATGTCACGTGACTAAACCAAATAAAAACATGTTTTTTGAGTAGATTTTATTAGTTGCTACTAGTATACAAAGTTTCATCCAAAAATACAAAGTAGTTCTCAAGATACAGCTCTGAGTTGAAAAAACCGAATTTTTGCTTTTTTGGCGCCCTTTAGAAGGGCCTTTTAGGTCGAAATGCTTATAAATTATTTATTCAGTATAATTTACAATAAGTTTGGATTGATTTCCATTAGTATTCGTTTTTTGGTAAACTTTTACTGGAAAATAGCAAAGAAAATAACAAAAACCTTGAAAATAGCCTCTTTTTGACATTTTTGATGACGTCATCACCTAGTCACGTGACCTGAGGGGTCATTTTGTTTATTTTTTGAAGCTTTAAAAAAATTTAAAGTAACCAAAATATATCTATTTTTTTTTTATTTATTTTATTTTGCTACTTTTCTTTTTTTTTTTTTTTGATTAATCAAAAAATAAAATGGAATGGATCAATTTTCAAACCTCAGTGTTGCGCAGTAATTTGAAAGAAAATTTTTAAGAATGATCGATAACTATAAACAGGAATTCTCTTCACATACAAAAAAGAATCTTACTAACTTTAAAATTGATGACTATTAGCAATGAATATTCTATGAACCAGTTGAATAATGGTGGCATTATGTTAATTGTGTCACTACTCTTCTTTTTCTATCTGCATTTGTTATATCTGAAATAACATCAAAAGTTCGAGAAACCCTTTTGTGGCAGCATTAGAATGACCCTTAGACAATTAGCAATAGCATATTTGAGTTTTAAGTTATTGTCAGTTCTCAGTCTGTGCCAATCTTTCTATGAGGTGTTGCTGAAAACAAGTGTATGTGTCTTATATCTTCTGCAAATGAAGGGAAGTAAAATTACTTCCCTCAAAGGGACCTAAAACACTTCTCTGGTCGCCTATTTTTGTTTTCTTTTTGAAACTCCATATTGCATTTATACACATTTTAGATATTCATTTTTGCATGCTCTGGATGCTCTATATGTGTTAAATAAATAGTGTAGTAAATTTATCCCATATGATCAAGAATTTTCAAAGTAAAAGGGGCAATTTTGAGGGTGTTGTATGTATGTATCTACCAAGGTTTAAAACAGATAGTACAGTGTGTACTAACTGCGGAGTGGGTGGTGGTGTTTGCCTGAGAGCCCCAAAAACCAGAAACTACACATAGTGTTGTACACTAACCGAATAACTCCCCCCTCTTGTGATAGCATATTTTACTGCCGTAAACCAAAATTTTTGAAGATGTGACAGCAAATGCTATGGCAATTGCTTTTTGCCACTGCAAAAAACGGTTATATGCATAATATTTCTAATGAAAGACATACCTATTTAAATTACTTCCCTCAAATAAATTTGGTTTATTTTTCTTCATAAACACCAAGATACAGCCAATCATTTTTGCAAGTTCTTCATTTTGACATAGCATGATATTGTTGTTCATTTCAGATAAATCATTGCTGTTATCAAAAGAAGCAGTTTCCCAGTCACGGAATTCTGTATAATCCATTACCTTGATAGATTCACAACCTTCAACTAAATGCTTTATTTCCTCCTTTTTCTTACTTTGAAGAACAATCAGGCTGAACAAGGATGTGTTTAAAGTTTTTAAGATTTTTTTGTACAAACCAAAAAACATTTGAACAAAAACCATACAATTGCAAAGATCTCTTTTGATTTCTTTTGCTGAATGTTCATTAGAAAATTGAATAAAATAAATAGCATTATTTTGTGATTCATATGCAACATACTGCTGGTGATTAAAAATATTACGCGCATACACAGGAACCTTGCTCGTTAATCCAATTGATTTGTAATGCTTTATTATCTCATACTGACTTACAAGAAAACTTGGATATCGATTTATTAAAAATAATTTAAAATTTGAGAATAACTCGTTGTTCTTCTCTTCATGAAAAAATAGATATTGGTTGCTACAAAAGTAATCATGTATAAATCTATATCCTTCTACATGCCATTCGTCCATGGGTATATACCTGTGTGAACGTCCCTTTTTATTTAATACTTCTTGATTTTTCACACAAAATTCTTTGTTAGACAGGATATCTTTCTCTTTCATTGCATCCATTCTTTGCGGGTCATCATCAAACACTGATAACACTAAAACAATCATGTTAAATAATCTTTATGGAAATCCTTCTTGGAATTCAAAAAAAGCTGATTATGCAATAAATGTCCTAGTAAATGGATATTGATTCCCTTTCTCAATCTTTCCAAATCAAATATTTCCTAGTTAATATGGCCCATAGTCATAGATAAGCAGATATCGAAATCAGGTAGACACAGGGCCATTTTTCTAATTAATACATAGATCCAGTCAAGATAATTGAAACAATCCTGAAATCCTGATTTCTTTCGTTTTCTGTTTATTCTTATATTTCTCTTTATATTTTCGAAGAATTTATGCTAAAAATTTTTCTCTGGACTTTCATAAACGTTATTTTGACAGAAATTATCTACAAGAATACACAGCCCTTAAAAAACTTTAATTTCCGCTTGCTAAGTCAAAATCCATAATCTTGTTAGCAATACTAATTGCTTCTTTTACTATTGCTTTATCATCAAGTTGCAAAAGTTAAAAAAAGAACGCAAAACGTACGGTAACAAAGTTGTAGATACTTGTAAGTTTTTTTTATTTTCACAGGCATCATATTGGAGTAATCTTACAAAAAACATAGACATCACATGATCAAATGATATCACAGGGCTTAGCAAAGGTCTTTAAATTAAAAAATGAATGACCACAAAGACACAATAATAAAATCTAGTTTTTGTAGCCAAAAATATAACAATCATGCTCATTTAGCTTGAAGCAAACGTGGCTATTGAATCATGAAAATAGCCCCCTGCTTGTAATGCCTATGATTTTTCAAAAATGTGTTTTGCAAACCTGCTTGATTTACCCTATGGTACAAACAGCAGCTTTTAACAAAAGACATGAAATGCCTTAACAGTAAGAGATCAGAAAAATACATTAACTAAAAAAAATGAGATGAGAAGAACTAACATATACATATTAAAAGCATAGTTTGAGATTTAATTATGGTAATGACCTTTCCTTATGTGGAAAATGAAAGCAAAATAGAAGATTCCCATTGGCTCAAAGCACTTTAATAGAAAGACCAATCAGATAATGTCATAAAATTTTTGGGAGAAACCACTCCAATGTTCAGGAAGTTTTCCGTATAGAAAACAGCGAATATTTGCAATGGGAATAATTTTCCATATAACTTCACCTGTACTTTGCCTTTAGTGATAAAACTTGGTACACCTATAGCCCAAATAGTTCTGAGCATCTAAGGCCAACATCGATGGTTGGTTGATATGACAACGGGCTATGATGTCATTAAAGGACTAATTTTTGAAGTTTTTTATACTTTATCATAACTTCACCTGTACTTTGCCTTTAGTAACCAAACTTGGAACACATAAAACGCAAATGGTTCTGAAGATTTTTAGTTCAGTTTTGTCTGTTAGTTGCTATGGCAACGGACTATGACGTCATTATATGGTCAATTTTCCAGATTTTTTATAACCTCGCCTGTCCTTTGCCTTTACTAACCAAACTGGGTACACATATACAGTGTGTTAGCTAGGGCTGTAGGACACCGTTGAAAGGATATTTCCAAATTAGAAAGAGGCCTTGAATTTCCCAAAAACTAATATAACTGAAATTTCTCAATCTCAATTTTTCAAAAAAGTGTGATTGGAATGGGTATCATTAATGGGTATTTTTTATTCAGATAATGAGAATCTTTTCAATTCCAACAAAAATATAAGAAAGCTTAAGTTTGAAATTCCCAGTTGGTATCTGAAAGGCTATTTCCCAAATATTCTAGCTTACACACTGATATACCCCTAAATGGTTCTCAAGATTTTTAGACCAATTTTGACGGCTGGTTGCTATAGCAACTGCCTATCTTTCACTTCTTTTCTCACCTTTTTTAAAAGAGACAGTGAATTGCGATCTCTCGTTTGGACTGCGATAGCAGGCCTAAATGACGCTTCAGCGTTGTGCGATGCTCTTTTTGAACGGGGGATCTATTACTTAATCTTTTTAACATGACAACGATCTATGATTTTATAAGTCCAGTAACCTTTATAAAAAATATTGATAACAAGCATGTGTTAGAGATTTTAGAGCATTGATTCAGGTATAGGATCGTGCAGCAATCTGGGACTGCATCAGCTGGCCAAGACGAGGTTTCAGCGTGGTGCAACGCTGCATGCAACTAGTAAGATTATTAAAGAAGAAAGAAAAGATAAATTAACACGCTTACAGTACAAACGTTTTTTAAAACCAGAACCAGTCACACCGAAACTTTGTACAAGATATGATTTGATTGGTCATTTAAAAGTAATTAACGTTTTAAAGAATGAACTAAAATCGTATTTTCATTGGGTAGTAATTATTAAATAATGAATAGCCTTGTAAAAGGTTCTATAGTACTTAAAAATCACAGCTCGAAATGGATAAATAATTGACTCACCACTATTAGGAACACAAACCAAGTTAAGTCTTTCAAACTCGTCTTCTATGCGTCTTGCAACACCCACTTCTAAATGTGCCTCGATATCTGTCCAACCAAAATGAATTTTTTGTTCAGATATTTTTCGCAAAGCTTGATATACCATCTCACTACTTGGTAATCTTAGTAAATCATCAAGCTTTATTGAATCAATGATATGCTCTTCCAATTCCAACCGCCTAACTAAACTTTCCCAATCTTTAACGACAAATTTTGAAATCACATCAAACCTTTTTGTTTTGAGTTCATCTAAAAAGTGTTAAAAATGTATCGATTATTGAGGTTAACAACTGATTTTTCTTAAAAAAATAAACAGTTATCAATTTCTCCAAATCAAATTTACTGCACAGCATCAAATACAAAATTTCCTAAAAAGTTATTCAAAACGCTTAGGTAGAAAGACTAAAAAACCGAAATCATATGCTTTAGCAAATAACAAATATTACATGTAAGCTTACTTAAAAAAGAAAAATACTTTTATAGAAAAATTATACCCTACCATTAATATCTGTCAGAAACTTTTGAGGGCCAAATGCGATCTCTTCAAGCTCACTGATTGATTTTTCAAGCTTTTGTGAATTGAGAGTATTTCTTATACAACTAAAACTTAATTCTGGTGCACTCTGAAATACTTCATCCAAAGCTTTCCATATTACCTCAAGAACACCATATTTTATGTTATCTATAATAAGCTGATCTAATTTTTCCTGTTTCATTCCATGCTGCCTAAAGAATGATGTCCAATTATTCTTAACAAGTACATTTTGCAAATGTGTCTTGAAATGAAGCAACTTCCCGTCTACAAAAAAAAAAAGAGACATAACTTTTAAATTTTTGATTCATCCTTTTTTATATAAACACTTGCATTAACCAAATTGTTTTAAATAATACTAATATATCAGATTTAGAACACAGCGCTAACTCATATATTAGAACAGAAACCACATAAAATTAATATGAAAATTCCAGGGGGGAAAAAAATTTTGATCAAAAATCGTAGACAATCAGTTCTAATAAAGCAAATTCAATGCAGTTAACTGTAATTGAGTATTTTTGCAGTTCCTTGAAAAGTTTATGACTGATTTATAGCAATTCAGAATAGATTTTCAATTCTTGGGGCTCAATTTGCCTGATTTTGGCCCAAGTTAGCTATATTTCTGGCTCACAAAGGCAAGTTGAACACCCCAGGGGCTAGTTTTTTATTTATGACAAGTATACATGATGGGTTATTATTATACCAAATTTTATCCAATTTGGACTTTTGGTTCTTAAGATATTGGGGTAGGGTCAATTTACCCCACTTCAGAATAACGAAAAATCAGTCTCGGCAAATTCCGGAACCAATTTCCAGCTAATCATGCTGAATTTCAGATCAATAATTGTCTGCAATAAAATTCATCATACAATGAATATACAGAAATAAAAATAAAAGTTTAAAAGTATCAGGGGGCCTGGAAACAAAGCCTTTACATTGGCATAGGAAAGAAGGAAAAATTACTGATTGGGCAACAAATTAGTGATGACGTCATCAAAGTGGCAGCACTTATAATTTTTATTTTATTTTTGAAAAGTATTTATGTTGTTCTATTAACATGCAAAATTTCAAGTTCAATCGACGTTTGGTTTTCAAGAAAAGTGGGTAGGGTAAATTTACCCTCCTCCGGGCTGAATGAGCCCCCTTCCGGGCCCTGGGCTGAATAGGGTTAAGAGAGGGTTTAAGTAGCTGTAGGAAGTAAGGCAATTTTATGTGCTAAATTAGTGGTAAACATACTTAAATCTATTAACACTGAAATTTATCTCAAAATTAATTTGAAAGGCAAAATAAATCAAGGCAAAATGAAAACCTATAAATCCACTGAGAAAGATGATGTGGCAAGAAATCTAATAATATTTAATACAAGGGTGACTAGATGGAATATCAAAAAATTATGACAATATTAAAATATTCAAAGGCTGCATCACAGCAAAGCCTGCAACAAAAAAAGTATTTTTCTATTTTTTATAGTTTGAAAATGCTATGCATATTTCAAATCTAACATTATTTCATCACACAATTAGGTCCTGGCATGTGCAGATATTCATTTCTTGGTGATAAGTGCACCGTGTTTCAAAAATTTTAGTTTTTAGACCTTTAATTCCAAACCCATGACCTTTTTAACAAAAACAAATTGAAATACGAAGTTCCTTCGATGCAAAATAGAATAAAGGAGTCATAGGATGCTAAGAATATCACCCTTACACGTCATTACTACTCATAGAGAATGAACTTATAGAGAATGAATGTCATAATTATTTTGATGACCCCATCACTATGTTACGTCATTATAGGAGCATATCCACAAAAGTTAATTAATTTTATTCTAATTCTTCATTAATTTTATTCTAATTTTTTTGCAAAAGCAGGGGAAAATATATGCAAGATTTAATTCAGAACATTAAGCAACACAAAGAAAACAAAACCACTTGGAGGCATCAAAGAATAATTTTAAGATACAATTAATAATACCTTAAATCAAAATTTTAAGTTAAAGGGTCAACAGAGTTTTGAATTTATTTATACATTTTAGAAAAATAAAAAAAAATTAGAAGTCAAAAAATATAGAATTGAATGCAAACTAATAAATATTAGTTAACAAAAGTCATTATATCAAGTATGAAAAACCAGGATAAAATCATAAAGTAGAAATAGAATAAGCCTAAATGGTTTGGGGTAAACTGCATAGATGCATTATTCGAATAATAAAGGCCAACAAAATGTCTGCATTCATAAAATTTATTGAAAAGATTTTACAGTGTGGGTTAGTATTTAAAAAAAGAGTCAAAAACCAATTTTCAATACAAAACTTTTAAAAAATTCAAAATAATGTTTTTTGGTTTTCAAATATTTAACGAGTATACTTTCTAATTCAAGGATGTCAATTGCAAATTTTAAAAAATCTGGAAAGAGTCTTTTAAAAAATGGGGCCAATCATGCTCCGGGGGCGCTGAAGAAAAGCGGCTTTCTGAATGCTCTAAAACACCTATTTTGCTTATAATAAAGGGTCGTTTTACAGTACTCCTTACAGTAATAAACTGCTACAGCTTAATAAAACCTCCTGTTTGATATAGTTTGGACAAATAAGGTTAACTATAATTATAATAGCTTCTCGTTTAGATATTCAGAGCCTTCTATTAGAGAACAAAGGTTTTTCTACTGATGAGATAAACTCCTGTTTTGATAAAGCTTTGTTTTGGAGAAAAAAGGTTTTTCTACTGCTTAAAAAACTCCCTGTTTCCATATTTAGAGTCTTGATTTGGAGAAACAAGTTTTTCCTATTGCGTGGCCATGCCACTATCAGAAGAGCCAATAATGTGGTCTTTAAATTGATTTATTAAAAATAAATTGAAGACTGCATATTTTTAAAAATCTTTAAAGTCAAATTTAAATTAAAAAATTTAAAATGAAAAATTTTCATTCTTAATTCTTTTAAAAAACATCAAAAATAAGCCAAAAACATTTTTTTTGTCATCATACAGAAAATGAAAATATTTTTCAGGTGGTTCAGGATTGCCTTATGAACTTAGAGCTGCTTAAAAAACCAAAGGGTTGGCTTCACAAAAGGCTTCGACATTGCTAACGTATTTGCAGCTAACTTTTGAAATGACCAATTTGTTTGGTCCTTCTGAATTTATTCATCAAAACAGGATTTCGAATGTTCCAAAACTATTGGATCGACTTATTAGTTAACAATGCCTTCCTATTTGTAATTTTTGAAATAAATATTTGTTTTGCTGTTCTTTAAATGTATTCATTGACACATTACAGATAACACTCCAAATTAATTCATTCTCACAAACAAATGCTTTCAAAACAACAACACCTACACCACCTAAACAAATAATTTGTTCATACATTCAAAGTTAATAATCAAAACAATTTATGGATAATGTTCCATAATTCATCAACAATACTAAATTCCTTCAGCACCACAGTAATCATTACACATAACTTTTAAAATATTACCAAATTTCTTTAAGGGATTCTGTGGTAAAAATATAAGTTTGGTTCATATGAAAGGGGAGAAAAAATGATGAAGACTGCTTTTTATTTCATCTCAATTAGACTTTTCATTCTCAAAATATTAGAGTTTAAAGGTTTGTCACTTAGGGAATTTCCCAAAAATATTTAAGAATTTGCGATGCCATCTAATGTATAGAAAATTACCCTAATCTTGAATACTCAATATCTCAGGTTATAATAGTCCTTTCAAATTAAAAACTTTCATATAGATAGCAGATTTTTATTCTAATTCTTCTGAAAAAAAATCTTTTCTAAATGAGCTTTTGAGTCACCAGTTCCAGGCCCCCTTTGAAAATCCTGCTGCCCTCAATTTCAAGTATTTAAAAATATTTCTTAAAATTATTTTTTATTTTTAAAGTTTTTTGAATGATTGCAAGCTCAAAGAAAGAGTTCATTTGTTGAAAATAAGCTTTGACCGTAGATATTGAGCCTGACCCTAAAATGAAAAGGGGCCTGGAACTAGTGAAGTAAGATTTATTTTTGAAAAATTTTTGTGCAATTGAATTTTCCTTAATGTGTGCTATATTTGTGTATAAATTCTCATTCATTAAATGGTATTATAACTGGAGATATTTAGCATTCAAAATTAGGGCATTTCTTCCATACACTGGATGACATCACGAATTTTTCAACTTTTGGGGGAAATTACCTAAGTGGCAAATATCTTGAGCACCAAAGGTCTGATGGAGATGAAATAAAAAGCGGTGTTCATAATTTTTTTCCTCTTTCATATGAACCCAACTTATATTTTCACCTCGGAATCCCTTTAACTTTCGAAATGAAAAATCTGTTTGTTGTTCTAAATTATTCATCAAAAAAGATATTGATAATGTTCCAAGTTCTATGTTGACTTAATAAAAATCCTTCAACACCACACTATCTTATTCATAACTTTTGAAATGGGCAATGTGTTTTGACGTTCTAAATTTATTTATCAAGACAATATGAATAATGTTCCAAATTAATTCATCAACAGAACAAATACCCTATTGAAGAAGCACACAATCTTCAAAATCAATTCCTCCACTTTGACACCTAAAAATCCTTTGACACCACCCTGTCTTATTCGTAAGTTTTGTAATAGTCAATTGAGATTCGTTTTATGCTCTAAATTTATTCACCCACACAAAATGGATAAAGTTCCCAATTATTCCATCAACACAACAAAATTTTTTCCATAGTATGCAACTGTTATTTGTATCTTGTGAAACAAATAATTTGTTTGCTGTTCTGATTTTATCCATTGAAATAAAATGGACTGCTAACCAAATTAAAAATGCCATACTACATAGTTCAGTTTTATCAAACTGAAACCAGAGTAGTAGTAATTTTCATAAACAATTTTTAAAAATCAATTCATATTCTCCATTTATTAAAGGCTTGGGACAATCTGCTGCTCATGCAAAGCCAGTCATAATACCCATTCACTAAAAAGCACAAAAAAGCATATAGTCTCTTCTTTTTATTCTGCTCAAAAATTTTCAGGTGGTCAAGATGGTGCACCTCATGTCAAGTTGAAGCCTGAGCTTTCAATCAATTTCTTAATGAACTTGGCATCTCAATTTCGAAGAAACAGCAAGCTAGCTACATCAAATAAATCTGCCTAACTTTAATAGAGTATGGTGATTTCTCAACTTCCCAGAAAAATTGCAGACCATTTTAATTACAAGTATAAAATGATTTTTAAAGGGAGGGTAAAATTTAGATAAGACACTGTATAAAACTACCCAAAACATTCATCATAATGTGGATCAGAAGGAAATATAACATAAAAAGCAATATGATCTGTTTCTTTTGGACAAAATCATCAGATAAACGCCATCTTGCTGTTTCATGAAACTTTGCTCCGCGGAAGACAGCAACTACAACAGTCATGTTAAACTAGTTTTTTTGTTATGACGTAGAGATTAAGTAAGTGTGTGAAAAAAATTTCATTTTCTTTTCATTAAGCTTTATATATGTCGTTCAAAGAAAATAATTAAAAACACAGTAAAATGTAATTAATTTTTCGCACTTCGATCATAATCTGTATCTTCAACTGCAAAGTATCTATGCCATAATGCAATTTTGCGCGCAGGTCAATAATATGTCTTTTCAAGAAGGAGCAATAATCAAGAAATTTTCAAGATGGAGGACACAGCCAAACGTGTTTGCTGCCGCTGAAAAGAAAAGTGTAAGTTGTAGGATTGTGCATCAATAATGATTAATTTGTATGTTCTACTTTCATATTTAGGCGGACGGAACTGGCATCATAGTTTACCGTCAACCTTCCACCATGATAGGTGGGCAGAAATCTTCATTATTCATTATTCATTTTTACATGGCAAACTGAAAACAAAACGTCAGAGTCAACGATCATGCTAGATTTCGGATTTCGAATTGTGTAATTGAAATTTTCATCAACATCCATATATTGTCACTACGTACAGCTTTAGACACACTTGGAATAAAATGTGGGAAAAATACATTTTCAAATAGCTACTACCATCGTATGTCTATTAGAATCATCCTAACACTGAAGAATATATATTAAGTAGAAAATGGATATCTAAAAATCAAAAATAGCAATTACAAAAGCAAATAATGAAGATTTTGAAAATAATGAATTTTTTTGAGCGGCACCAGAAAGAGACGCAAGCGGTTGACGGTAAACTACAATGTCAGTTCCGTCCGCCTTAGAGGATTCAGTTGGTCCTGCTTTTACTTAAAATATGTAACATGGAGATACTCACTTCAATATTACAATTTTCAAATATTTGATATTTTGTAAAGAACAAATCTGATTGGTTTACGGCAGAAAGCAGGCTGTTTTTACATAAGGAAGCTGATTTTTTTATTTGCGGGCCATGGGAGAACAACATATACAGATTATAGAGACAGAAAAATTCATGCAAAAAAGAAAAAAAGATAAACAAGTAATGTAAGAAAAATTTACCTACAGAAAATGTTAACTTTAGAAAACTGAGGGATGTTTTTTTTTCTTAAAATAAGCCAAAATATGAATATCAAGGCTTAAAAGACTTTCTGCTATAGCCATGGTCAATTAGTATGGCAGGTGGTTTTAGTCTCAAAATGTCTATTCACTTATCTTACCTCAAAGACATCGAAAAACATAGCAGGGTTACTGAAGATTTTGGGACTCATAGTTGGGTAAGTTTAAACATGGAAATTATTCAATTGTAAGAGTGAAGGTAATACCATAAATAATCATTATTAGTACAGTAAACAAAAGTCAAAAATCATCAGAACTTTTAACTAAATATAGCAAGCTAATTTTGATATCAATCGATCACAAATTGTATGTAGAATAACATACTAAATGCCTCACGGTTCCTCACCTGTGGCATTGGAGTAATTAGGCCCTACATCCACCCCTGTGTACAAAGAAAAATCAAAGATTGACGTCAGTTTTTTACTGAAAAAAAGAAACCAATCTATTGCATTTACAAATATATCTACTTCATTTTCAATTAAACACAAAAAATTTCCTATTCTACCGTCTGTCAAGAAATTTTATTGCGATGCGATTGTAAAATAATAATAGATGCTTAACAGACAGAAAAAGGAGAAGTAAAATTATTGGTAAGAATTCTGTATTTATTTTTTTACTTTATATGTATGGAAATATGGTGAAACCTCCTT
>JANSTP010018237.1:0-15292 GCA_025330745.1 Cladonema radiatum
TCCGTTAATTTATTTTACTATTTTATTTTTTAATTGTACATATTTTGGTAACAGAATACATTACTTACTTACTTACTATAAGCGAGAAGAAAGACAGAAAGGGACAAGAGAGGGGAGTGTGTGATTTCTTAGGAGGTCAATGCCAAGGCGTTTGGTGAGGATCACGAGACGATTATAGAAAAAGATGTGAAAAAAAAAAAAAGAAAAAGGATACCGTGAGTTGTGAGGGAAGGTTAATAGTAATTGTAATAGTGAGTGGTAAGTAAATTCAAAAATCCTTATTATTGGGATTGGCTTATATTTTCTTTAAGAGATTTTAAAAAATCATTTCTATTTACAGAAAGAGGTCTGTCGTTACGGTAATGATCAGTGCTATATCTGTTCCATTGCTGAATCATTTTATATTTAATAGATTCTATTCCAAACTTTTGTGTCAAAACTCCAGGAACAGCAATTCTTTGAAAAAAGGCTCCTCGTGTAGGTAATCTATGAACGTTTGCAATGAGACTAAAATAATCATAAAAAGGTTCAGATGACAATTTCTTAAGAGAGTCATAAACAATTCAAATGTTATCATGGCTGAATCAAATGAAATTTATATCGTAGGAGATTTCAATGTTAATCTTTTTAGTAAAGATAGGTGTATTTTTTATGGTGAAAATAAATCAATCACGCCATCAGACATTTCTTGCCCTCTTCTAAACAAATATAAAAGTTTTTGTTTGTCTTTTGGCCTAAAACAAGTAATCACCTCTCCAACGCGTGTCACGTGCCACTCCGTTTCCCTTTTAGACCATATACTTATTTCTAGGAATAGTAAGTTGTCTCAAAGTGGAGTGATTGACATAGGTATTTCAGATCATATGCTAATTTTTTGTACCAGAAAACAGGTTAAGTCTAAGGTTTTCAACCATAAGTCTGTAACTTTTCGTTCTTTAAAACATTATTCTTCCGAAGCATTTTTGGAACAACTAGAAAAATTAGGCTTTCCCAATTACGAGTGCTTTGCTAACATTAATGATGCCTATGGGGATTTCATTGACAGATTCTTAAAAGTTCTTGATCAAGTAGCTCCTTTTAAACAATCAAGAGTGAAAAATAATTCCGAAGAGTGGTTTGATGGGGAGGTTGCAGATGCCATAACTTCTAGGGACAAACTTTTCAGAAAGTTTAAAAAAGATAACTCAAATATCAACTTCCAATTATACCAAGCTTCTAGGGAGAATGCAAACAAATTAATTCAATTGAAAAAGCGTATGTTTTTCCAAAGTAAATTGAAAGATAACGTGGCAAACCTAAAGAGCTGTGGAAAACTTTAAAATCGTTTGGATTTAAAAATAAAAAAGGTTCGTCTGCTTCGAATATCGCTTTAAAGAATGATTCTGGTGAGATAACGTTTCAAATAAAAAAAAATACTGAGATTTTTAAAAACTTCTTTTTCAATCTTCCCGGATCACTTGTCGAGAAATTGCCTAAACCTCCAAATCGTTTTTCCATTAGCAATTTGAATGACTATTATAAAAAGTTCAATATAAGCGAGTTTAATCTTAGTGAAGTAACAGAGGATGTTGTGGAAAAGATTTTAAACAATATTAATATAGATAAAGCAGCGGGTTTAGATGGTATCCAGGGGCGATTTCTCAAAGATGGGGCTGCTGCAATAAAAAAGCCTATTTGTCAAATCTGCAACCTTTCAATCAAACTCTCTGTCGTTCCAGAAAAATGCAAAGTTGCTAAATTAAAACCACTATACAAAAAAGGTAATAAGACTGATCCTAAAAACTATAGACCAATTTCTCTTCTCCCGTTAATCTCGAAAATTCTTGAAAAGGTTGTTCACAACCAAGTTGAAGGCTTTCTTGAAGAGTCAAAGATTTTATACAAGTATCAATCAGGTTTTCGAAGTCAACACTCCACAAATTCGTGCCTAACACACTTACATGATAAAATTTCTCAAGGTTTTGAAAAAGGTATGGTGACAGGGATGATACTAATAGATTTACAGAAAGCATTTGATACTATTGATTATGAAATTCTACTAGGTAAGCTATCGGCCCTTAATTTTTCCACAAAAACTGTTAAATGGTTTGACTCCTATCTTTCCAATCGCCTATTCCAAATTTCATTAGGTAATGAGCTCTCCTCACCAGCTAATTTAAATTGTGGTGTCCCCCAAGGATCTATCCTTGGCCCTCTTCTATTTTTAATTTATGTAAACGACATGCCCAGATCTCTAGGAAAATGTGACTTGTACCTATATGCTGACGACTCGTGTTTAATTTTCCAATCAGATAATATAGAGACTATTAATTTTGTGCTAAAAAACGAATTTGCTGATCTATGCGATTGGTTTGTAGATAATCGCTTGAGCATCCATTTTGGGGAAGATAAGACTAAATGTATACTTTTTTGTCCTAAGCGTAAAAAGAAAAATATGCTACCATTAGATATAAACTACGAAGATATTAAAATTAAACAATATGAAAGGGTGACCTATTTAGGTAGCATATTAGATGAAACTCTGAGTGGTGAACCAATGTTTTGGAATGTCATAGGGAAAATTAACTCTAAGCTTGCCTTTTTATACAGAAAACAAAGGTTCCTTACCCCAGATCTAAGACGACTTTTATGCAATGCCCTAATTCAGCCCCATTTTGACTATGCCTGTTTAGCCTGGTATTCCAATCTTAACAAAAAATTTAAATTTAAATTACAGACAGCCCAAAATAAATGTATAAGGTTTTGCTTGAAGCTGAATTCTAGAACACGTATTAGCACCAACCACTTCAAAGAAATTAATTGGCTTCCCGTGGATGAACGTTTTATGCAAGTTTGCAATGTTGGTGTCCATAAATTTGTTAATTTAAAATCCCCTGATTATGTTAAAGATATTCTCCAGTTTTCAGAAGGAACAGCCAATACTAGAAATTCTTTCCTAAAGCTAAGACAGCCTTCTTACAAAACAAACTATGGACAAAATTCTTTTTCTTATAGCGGACCAAGTAATTGGAATGGATTGGATAAGAGCTTAAAAGAAATCAAAAATCTCAACGCATTCAAACATGCTTTGAAAAAATCATACTTTGAAAAGGCTAAGAAAAATGATAAGGACATCTACAGTTATAAATAGGTTTTTTTTTTTTTTATGTTTTTATCTTTATTTTTAATTTTAATTTTATTAATTAATTAATTAATTATTATTTTATTTTATCTTTTTATTCTTTACTTTGTTAAGGGACCACAACGGAAATCGGGCTTAAGCTTTGTTTTGTGTCATCCCTGTCACCAGTCCTTTTCTTTACCTTTTATAACCAAGTTTTTATTTATTTCTTACTTTATTGTTGTATTTATTTCTTGTAATTTTATCTAGTTTTTTATTGTATATATTTTGGTGACGAATAAATACTTACTTACTTTGACAAAACTGACTGTATTTCAAACTCATATCAATTGAGGCAAAGACGATGCAGAAATGGGTAACAAAAGTCCCAAGCCGTTATGCAACTACAACTTGCAGGCCCCTACGCAGCAAATTTTTTCTTAATAATCAAAAATCAAAGATCGAAAACGGTATGGATTTCATACCTATAAATTATCATTTTTATATTTACACATTATATTAGAGTTATTACAAAGAAACATAGAATGACATCGTCTAGTGAGGTTATAGGACTCAACAGAGGGTTTGTCAATTGATGCATAACACGAAAATACATAACTGTTATGAAGATGCAAATACAGTGTATTTATGCTAGTAATGATGATGGATTTCTACACAACCTATGTCATGTCACTGATTTGTTTTTGGGGAAAAAACACTTCTAACTAAAAAATCTTATTAATTGAGGTAAATACTCGCTGCGGTGCCCATCTCAAACTAAAGCAATTTTTAACAGGTTTATCAAGTCCCTTTACATAACATTTTTTGTCTAGATAAGCGGCCTTCTTTCAAAATTTATTACTTTTGGTTGCATTATGATGTGTTACATCAATTCTTTTAACCGATTTCTACTGGAAAATTCTCATTTTGAATATCCGTTCTTGATCAAAAAAAGCTCCCGCCTCAGATAGCGTTAATGCTATTCAAGTTTGTTTTTTACCCCAACTTAGCTGCCCTCCATTACCTAGTATCCATTATCCTCCATATAGGCAATAAATAATGGTATGACCTTGTGATTTTATGGGATTCAAATCTTAAAAAAATAAAATCTAATTAATAAAGTGAGAACATTTTGATCATTAAAACATCAATTTCATTTATTGTTAACGTGATATTTATATTGAGCTAATGAGGCCTTTTCATATTCATTTCAGTTCAACATATTTAGTTCAGAATTCACTTCCAAACGGAATAAAGCACTTCTCATTGTAAAGCACTGTAAACAGTAATATCATAGTTATTAGAGAAATTATTGCAATCAATTGTAATTATCATTATGACAGAAAATCTACATACCATTTTGACAAAATTTGCCATCATTCGGGGAAGTGGTGCAGTTGCATTTAAAGGAATCATATTCGTCGATACAATCACCATAGTTACACGGCCGATTCACCGCTTTACATGCTGAACCACACCCAGGATAAACACCAAAATCTTCTTGACCTTCCGCTATTTGGCGAATGTTATGGATGCGCCCATTGACATACTGAAAGACAACAATGACTGTGATAACAAAATTTGGCACAAACCAAAAACACTTAACTTTTCAACCGCCTCTTTGGTCAAAAAGCTAGTGGTTCATATTTTTTTGCAGAGCTGAGGTTTTAATCACAAAAAAACGCACACACTTAACAAATCTTTATGGAGACCTTTGTGCTTACAGAGATCTACGACCTCATGCCCACTCACAAATGAATTATTTCAATTTTTTTTCAAAGTTTTGACAGGTTAAATTAACTTAGTCCAAGGTTATAGTGGGCTATGCTTACTAAGACCAAGCTACATTGCCCATTAGACAATGTGGTTATTCACAAAATTGAATAATCTCCTTTTATATATACTATGAATACAGCATCAAATAATCAGCATTTTATCAGACAGCATAGGCTTAACTAAAATGACAAAAGATAGAAAATAATAATCACATAGAAACATAATAGCCTAAACATGTATTTGAAGCTGTGTATTTATTTTTAAACATTATAAAACTGATGCCACTAGTTAACTTACTAAACTTCGAATGCAACCAACAAAACCATAGGGATCATGATAGCTTCCACCAATGTAAACAGGTTTGTCATCTACATTAAACTGAACGGGGTCTTCTTGAAGAGGCAATCCTTGAATCATACGTATTCCATCCAACGTGACGTTCAACTCTTTCAAATTAAACATTGCACTAAACTCATGCCACTGGTTGTCATTCAAAGTGCGTCCTGTTGATGATATATCTACATCTTGCTTTATATCACCAAAACCAAAGTTCATGTGAACCCGCACCATAGTAGTAGACCAAATCATAATTTTGATATAATCCCCAGAAAATGGTCCATGCGCATGAGCCAAAACCATGTAATGATAGGCAACTGATGTTTTGAAATCGAAAGCAAGTTCTCCAGCAAATATATTGTCGAAAGGTTGATCTGGATGGTCGACTGACAAGAATGAGTAAGGTTTTCGAAATGTTGCTGCAATATCACGAGAACCGAATCCTGAGCAACGTAAATGACCAACTCGAAGAAGACTCTCCACACTGTTTCTAAGTACCTTTTTGAACTGTACCTGACGCACTGGTAGATGCTCTTTTATCGTGAAATTACCTTCATCCCATATAGCTTTAAATGGATCCAAAGAATCACAGTTACAATATTGACCTATCTTGTTACACTCTTGTGTCAAACCACAAGCACAATAACCACGCCTTCCTTTTGCTCCACCCCAATAATAATGAACAATATCATCACCACCCATCCATCCAACCTAACAAATGTCAAAACAAAAAAAGAATAGATACTTAATTTTTTATGTCTAATGCCATCTTAGCATTTGGAGGGTGACATTTTAATGAATAAAAAAGCAAGGCAGCATGAAAATTTGAACGAAACCATGGTTTATTGCCGTTTTGTTTCTGTGGCGTTGTAAATACAGTAATGTATATGGTTTCAGTTAGAAATCTTCAATATTACCATATACAGAAATCTACAGTTTTTCATTGCTCAAGAATCATCACTTATAGCTGTTGAATCAAAATACAGCGATTTAGAAATTCATTATTATTTATTTTACAATTTATTTCAGAAACAGATATTCTATAACAGATAACTAACTTTAGCCTGACGCAAAAATATTAGACTAACTTTGAGAGAGAGCTTACAGGATTTTTCGAGAAAACTATAAACAGATGCACCAAGACCCTCTTACAGCTCCTGTAAAAATTTGTTTTAGCATGATAAAAAAGAAAAATCTTCTTGTAGTCGAGGAGAGCTTTCATAAGGTTACAGTATGCTTCATTTTTCCTGAAATAGATTGGACATACAACAAATATTGCATATTTGTGTACATAAATACGAACCTTCTTCCCAAAACGTCCCTACAAAACTGGGACTTCTATACAAAAACTCTCTCCAACTGTTAGCTTTATTGTTTAACTATGCTAATTTGCATAATATTCGAAAAGCTAAGTACATTTAAGACAAAAATTATTCACTAAAAATCAATTTCACAGGCAAATATTGCTAGAAACAATTTTTTCAACTTTCAAAGATTTGGAGTAGAAATTTCAAATTATAAAATCAAAGCACTACCTTCAATTTTCAAAAGAATACTATGGTCTGTTGATGGTTTCTGTTATAAAAAATTGTCAGAGTGTAACTAGGGTCTTATTTTTAGCAATCATTTTCCCAATTAACAATTAGTTCTCAGTTCTTATCATTAGTTTTATTTAAACTGTAAAAATAGCTTAGGTCTTATACTACATTGTGAAATGTTTGAATCGAGCTTGAGATGTATCAGGAGGGGGGGGGGGTCATTCAGTCAATCGAAACACCATGACAAGTAGTACTGTGGTGGTATACCTTACAAAAATACGAAAATGGGGTGGTATCTGGTGGTAAAAAATCTAAAGTTGCAAAAAAATATAATGTATATATTTCTAAATCAAAATATATGTATCTATAAATTCTCGTCATTTACAAAAACGAATCTTATTAATTTTGAAATTGATGGCTACTATGTGCTCCAATACTTAACACACCTAATGTAGCTCAGCCTAATAAGCTAATACTTGTCACCGCTTTAATTTTCATCTTTCCCTACTGTGTTACTGATGAAATTCTTTATTATGATAAATCTTTTATAATTGTGAGAGGACTGTAGTGGCTTACAAGGCTTCCTCAAGTATATATATAACCAGGAAACTACAGGCTTGTGGGTGACTGTTGACAGTGAATATTCTACAAACCAGTTGAATAAAGGCATAGGCATTATATTATTTGTGTCACTACTCTTCTTCTTCTATTTGTATTCATTGCAGCTGAAATAACATCAAAGGTATTAGTAACTCTCTTGTGGCAGCATTTGAATAACCTTTAGACAATTAGTAATAGCATATTTGAGTTTAAAGTAATTGTCAGTTCTTAGTCTGTGCCAACTTCGTCAATCTTACTATGAGGCGTTGCTGTAAACAAGTGTATATGGCAGTCAGTGTCATATCTTATATTTTTTGCAAATGAAGGGACCAAAAATTACTTCCCTTAAAAAGGACTTAAAGCGCATATCTAATAGCCTCTCACTGCTCTTTTTACACTCTATATTGCATTTCTACACATTTTTGATATTCATTTTTACATGCTCCGGATGCTCTATATATGCTTGATAAATAGTGCTGTGTGAATTTATCTCACACAATCAAGAATTTTCAAAGTAAAAGGGACGATTTTGAGGGTGGTGTCTGTAACTACCAAGGATGAAAACAGATAGTACAGTGTGTAATAACTGTGTAGAGGGTGGTGGTGTTTGCCTGAGAACCCCAAAAACCAGACACTACGCATAGTGTTGTGCAATAACCAAATGACCCCCCCTCCCCCTGGATGTATGCAATTTGCCAATGTAATTTGAGACTCACTGAATTTTTTCAAATCTTGGCTTACAAATCGATAGTCAACCACAAACAAAATGATAACATTTAACAAGGCTTAAAACAGAAATTGTATTTCAAAAAACAGACACAACTGATTCTATTAACCAAAAGCAAGATAAGAAGCAGCCTTTATAAAGGCTAAGTAAGGGTTTATTTCAACACAAAATTCAAAAAAAAAATTTTTTTTCCATATCCTCATACACTTTTTCAAGCAGACTGTAGTAATATAATTTTTATTGTGCCAAAATTATTGGAATGTGTACAAAAAATGGGCACAAGTTTAGCAAAAGACTCCTCGTGTGGATGTCGAACATTTAAACATTCAATTCTCTATAAATAACTTATATATATGCTATATAAATAATAGACAATTTCTTTGTAGTTCAAAAAAATGAATATACATAATAAATTCAATGGGGAAATTATCATAAAAGAAAATTTTTATAAAAATAAACTGAATTAAAAAACGTTTTCTTTCAAATATGAAAAAAAGTTTTCTGAATTAAAAAAAGTTTATTTTTATAAAAATTTTCTTATGACACTGACTGCCATATACACTTGTTTACAGCAACGCCTCATAGTAATATTGACGAAGTTGGCACAGACTAAGAACTGACAATTACTTTAAACTCAAATATGCTATTACTAATTGTCTAAAGGTTATTCAAATGCTGCCACAAGAGAGTTACTAATACCTTTGATGTTATTTCAGCTGCAATGAATACAAATTTGTAGAATATTCATTGTCAACAGTAGCAAGCCTGTAGTTTCCTGGTTATATATATACTTGAGGAAGCCTTGTAAGCCACTACAATTCTCTCACAATTATAATAGATTTATCATAATAAAGAATTTCATCAGTAACACTGTAGGGAAAGATGGAAATTAATGCGGTGACAAGTGTTAGCTTATTAGGCTAAGCTACATAAGGTGTGTTAAGTATTGGAGCACATAGTAGCCATCAATTTCAAAGTTAATAAGATTCGTTTTTGTAAATGACGAGAATTTATAGATACATATATTTTGATTTAGAAATATATACATTATATTTTTTTGCAACTTTAGATTTTTTACCACCAGATACCACCCCAAATTTCAGTTAGCATACCTATGTACTAACTGATTTTTCGTATTTTTGTAACTTATACCACCACAGTACTACTTGTCATAGTGTTTCGATTGACTGAATGACCCCCCCCCTGATACATCTCAAGCTCGATTCAAACATTTCACAATGTAGTATAGCATTAAAAAGCATTAAATGAGCATTGTTAATAAACCTTTACTACTGTTTCTCACCTATCCTCGGATATAACGATAAGATTACTTAAGGATACATTAAGGGTACATTTTTACAAGAAAATAGAAAATCAGTTACTACAGGAAATAAAATTTTGTTTCTATATAATCTCATAAGCAAAATAAAAATAATTTATTTAGCTGCAAATTGGTCTAAGTTTTCTCAGTTCAGATCTGAATGAATGAAATGAAATTTATGAATGAAATTCATATTTGAAAGAAAACTTTTTTTTAATTCAGTTTATGAAATTGTGCATGATAAAGAAATGAGTTTCAAGATAAAAGGCAAAGTTTAGCATTGATTTGTTATCATCTTAGACAGATAAAAACTTGTACATATAGATCTAAAGTTGGTTGAAAAATTAATCTTATTTCGCCCTGTTATGTCCGACCAAGATTGGGGCCTAGCAGATGTTCTGCTCTCCCAAACTGAAAAAATTTATTTGAGGCCTGTAAAATACATTGAACTGTAATAAAATTTGTAGAAAATAAAGGTCAGTCATTTAACACAGCTCTTTTTAAGAGGCAAACTATGCGTTGCTGCCACTTCTCCCCCCTTGTCCATTTCTTTACATCAAAAATATGACCTATTCGGAGATATTCAGACTCTGCCCTGAATTCTAATATTAGTCTGTGGTACTTAACCACCATTGAACTCTGTAACTGAGTTCTTTAAGGTCAGTTATAATTTACTAATAGCTTTGGTATAAGTAAAAAACATGCATAAAAAGGTAGAAATCTGTGGATTCTAGAAGTATATATACAAGAGACTGTATCGGATTACTTAATTGATATATCAAGCAAAGCAGGGAATTTTAACAATAACCACTCCGAGTAATAATGAATGACGTAAATCAAGGAAAAATTTTGTTTACCTGGGGAGGACCTTCAGGAGAGCGAAACATTGGAGTACCTTTACAAGTGTACTTGACATATTGCTCACAAAATGCACTGTTAAGAACAAGTTCTCTCATCTGTGTGATACTTGCTTGGTAGTTAATATCAACATTGCTAACACCAGAAGGTGTAGAAACATCTACATCATCAAATTTTGTGTTGTTAATTTGGGTTGTAGTGGTTTCCACATTTTTACCCAAATCACATAATGCTGGTACAGGAACCATCGGACCCATACCATCGAAATCAATATAATATACATCACTGCGACGCTCTCCCCCTTTGAATACACCAGCACATGTGTAATTGAATTGTGCTAAAAAAAACAACAAAAAAAACAATGAAATTTTGCTCCTGTCTTTGAAAATCCAGAAAATTTTTCGAGAAAAAGAAAGATATAAAATTAAACAAAACGTTTCTAATCACAGTTCTAAAATTCATAAATGAATCAAATTCTGCTAAGTTTTGAAGCCATATTAGATAAAAAAAAACCTATGATGAGTGTTCAAAGAACTTGAATACAAGCCTCTGCAAGCATATAAATATGAAATTTGTATGACAAATGTACCCTCGTATAAATCCAGAGTTTCTTTTAACATACTGTAAAGTCTACATATATGTGCAGAAGTTTCATCCTTAAATAAAACTTGATTAAATACTTCAAAAACCTCAAAAATAATTCATATTTTAAATTTTAGATCTTATGAAAAATGGGCAAATTTGGTCATTCAATTGAAAACAAATTTTGGAAAAATTAGAAAAAAAACTGACGTCTGTGACAAGTAGATCCTTCATAAAGAGTTCCATCACAATCACACATAATATTATCTTCTGTTTGGTTGCATTTACCACCATTTTGACACGGGTTTGGATTGCAATAGTCTTTCAGACTACATTCACCATATACAACACCAACATCCATAATACTGAAAAACTCGTCAGTCCTCTTTGGATCACGTAATGTTCTGTTCAGTGGCTGATCATTAATCTCGACATCCATCAGACATCCTGTGAAGCCAAAACCAACATTAATGTAGCCATTAAAGTTAAATTTACTGGACATCAAAAACAATCTTGTAATGCCATCCACTGTAAATTCTCCGAGATATTTATTCTCTGCATTAAGTTTGTTATCAAGTTTGAATGAGGCAGAATGCCACTCCCCATCATGGTAATTTTCTCTAGTTGTCTGCAACACCTGTACATTACTACCCCCTCGAATCTGTGCAGGAAGATCGATAGCTAACTCGATTCTCCCTTTTCGATCCATACGAAATTGGATAGCTTCTCCACTTCCAATGGTTGAATAATTTGCAATTACTTGCTCTGATACAACTGTACGAAACTTTAACTCTACTTTCAAACTGTCGACCGTGTAATTCTCTTTCAATGCAATATGTACTGCTGATGATGGGAAAAACATTGGATTAAAAGGTGGATTCAACTCTGGACAATTATTCAGTATGTCCCCAATGTCAGTGAATTTATCAGCAATGCCTGCTTCACCATTGTTACTTCTTGATGGATCAATAAAATTTATCTTTGGAATCCTGTCGCCATCTGCTGGCCATTCTTGTGAGAACCAAGCTTCACTAAAACAGGCTTCAATTCCTTTTCGAGACAAAACTTTATCAGTACTCAACACACTTGGAACAAATGAATAAAATCCCCCAAAGGAAACCTCCGATATGGATAACTCATTTAGAGTGGGTGGTGATTTCATAAACATTTTCTTCTCCATTTTCCCCTGACCACGATCAATAAATATGATAGTCTCACGAATATTTCGAATGACTTCAACTGAATGCCAATGGTTGTCTGCTAAATCTTTACCCAAGTACATGTCATACTGACCACTAATAGGGCGTAAAGAGTTTTCTGTACCACGCCCGAAATCAGCAGCAACCCTAAAGAGAAATAAGGCTAAATATAAGCATACATGCATTGAATTCTAAATGAATTAGTGGATATTGCACAAACAAACATTAGGTCTTTCGCTCTTTTTTTTCTTCATTAAAAATATGTCAAAATTGGAAACTTAAGGAAACAATAATTCACAATACAAAAGAGGTATGGCAAAGAGCTCTGGCTGTCACATTGCTCTAAACAACATTTTTTTCAGTTTTAGCATTTTCAAATGCTTTTCAAAGTTTTTACTATTTTTTGGTTTCTTTTTAGTGCTATAAAGCTATAAATGAAGCAAATAGTGGTGGTGTAGTGGTTAACACTGGTTAGTTCTCACTACTGCGTTCGCGGTTCGATTCCCCATCCACGCATGATTCATCTGAACTTCTAGCGTAAGACCTTAAACTAAAATATCTAAAAAAAAATGCACTGACATGTTATAAGGATGTCTTTTCTAAAGTCAAATATCAAGTATACAGACCAAAAAATATGGCTTTTACTGTTGAAATATTCATCAAATAGTTTTCTAAAGCCGTGAACATAGCATGTAAACCTTAAAAAACCTCATAAAAGTCATGATAACCTAGCCCATCGAAATTTTAAGCCTTGCAAATTGCACTTTTACAGTCTTGAAGGAAGTACCAGAAAGATCCAGCATGTGAGAAAAGATTTCATTTCTAGTGAAAACTCTGAAAAAATAAATGACCATTGAACCATAATAAAAAGCACTAGTGACATCTATATGGTCAGTCCTTAGAATTTACAGTATTTTATGAAATGATTAAGCTTAAATGAGAGAGAAGCTTACATGTTGTTTGGACAAGCTTTAATAATAGAAAACTTGCAACCAACAATGGAAATAGAAAACTCAAGCAAGCTATGTACAAAATCAATGACAAAGAGATCCTTACAAATAGCAAAAGCAGATTTTAATGTTAAATGCAGCAATGCAATAATGAACAAAAGTCAAAACAATATTAGTAACAGGAACACAACAAACAAAGAATACTGCACGTTGAAACAAGCAAAAAAGTAACTCTACAGACAACATATGAATGATCAAAAGAAATCTAGAAAGATTTTACGATAAAAACAAAGCACATGGAACTGAATATTATTTTCATTGGTACTTTATTTATAGCTGACAAATGTAAAACTATAGCTCAGCTTAACGCTTTGATAAATAAAAGTAAACTTATTTGTATTTTTTTCACTATAAAAAGCTTCAATAGCTCTAATTACTGCATATAATATACTTTTATCAAAAATATTTCCTTCATAATTCCTATTTGTACTAGGACAAAAGTGAAATTTTTCAGGTTGCCTTCATTTTATTTACCATAACTGATCAAAATGTTTTTCAGATGTAATCTCCAGTTTTGATATAATCGAAATTATATCAGGAGGGCTTGAAGATATGGTAAGTTATCATCTACAAATCCTTCAAAATAGATTGATTCATTAAAAATAGATTGCAAATAAATTTGCTACAAAGTAAAGGTCTTAATATTGGGCCTTGTGGCACCCCTACTCAGGTCATCTAGAATGCTAAAACTGTCAAGTTCTTTTACTGAAAGTCAACAATAATCCTCTTGCGAAAAGTAAGAGCTTGCAGCTGCCGTCAAAAAAAAATTCTTCCTTTATTTATTATTTCTTTATGCTAATCCTAAAGTATGGAATCCGGTAAAATTTTTCTCAGTTTTTCTAAGTACTTGAGCCCCCATGCACCTCTATTTCGTAAATTGTAGAAATTTTAAAAAGCTTAGGTCATATTGGATTATGGAGTTTTCAATTAAAAAGTTCAAGTTTAAGTCTCAAAGCTATAGCTACGCAGATATCTCTCTCATATTTTCAAGGATTTAGAAAGAAAAACTGCTAATTTATTAGATTAATTTGATCATAAGATGAAAAACTCATAGAAAATATGGCACAAAAAAGCAAATTTTTCCAGATATATTGTATTGTTCTAGTTTTTAAAGAAAATTTTGAAGTGGAGGCAGGTTTTACAGTAACGCTGCGCTCATTAATGGCCATTTATAAAACCTTGAACAATAAACAATGTGTCACTGCTTAATTTGATTGTTATAATTTATCAATCGCTTACTTTATTTCAATGATTCTGAAATAATTTCTTCATAAATTAACTTGTTTTATTAAAGATAAGTGGCTGTGTTGTGACTCTATTTTTGTGACACCAGAGCTAGCTATTTATTGGCTGCGGCTCTCTATTATTGAAAACAGAAAAAAGCATGTCTGTGAGCAACATAGCCTGGAATAATAGTACTTTTGTTAAATTTTGGAAGGAAAAAAGTATTATAAAGTATAATTAAAAAAGAAGAAATTTATTGTTATAAGCTTAATAATAAGAAGTCCTGGTATACAGTTTGTCAGTTTCATTATCAGTTCAGTATGAACACTAAATGGTATAAGATGCAGAGGTTTGTTCAGTTTATAAAGCTTTATCAGGCAGTTTTCCGTGAATCAGGAATCAGTGTTGGAACATAAGGGGCATCCGACGGTATCAGACTACACTTTTCAAATGTGGATAACTAAGAACTTATGTGAACATTTCAGTAGTCCAACAGGGATGATCATTTTTGAAACTTTAAAAGAAAAACATATGTACAAAGTTTAATGTTTTAAGCATACATACTTTCCTTATTTAGCATTTACCTTCAATGAAAAACTTTATTTCCTTTCGTTTATTTGTGGACATAGTATCAACAGAAAAAAAATTTGACATTTCGCAACTCCATTTTCACAATAACATAGCAAACATAAGGAAAAGATAGCTATTTGCAAAATGTGGAGTGCAGAGTTGCTGAATCTATTCAAATCCTTCCACTGCAAAATCCTAACATTATTACAAAAATTTTCCATAAATTGCGATGCAAATTATTACAACTAGAGGGGTTTTTGTAGATAAAACTTTTGAATGATTAAACCAAAGACAGTGCCTTTTCTAGAAAATTGGGGCAGTGTCTGGAGTTTATAAAAAGGGCACAAAATATGGAGAGAAACCTGTTGAAATTTCACTTTTTCCACCTTTTCTTCTTCTAAAGGGCAAGAAATAAAGTATTTGGAGGCAGGGATGCGTCCGATATTCGGAC